>MU772680.1:9943-28912 GCA_026770625.1 Nicotiana glauca | reverse complement strand
CCTTCAACAAGCTTCCCAAGCCATCACTACTATCAGGGAAGAGATGCCTATGATCCCCAAGCTCCACCACCCAATCAGAACCCTCCTCCACCAAATGTTCCTGTCTTTGTGGCACCTCCCCCAGCCACATTACAAAGATCGTCTAGTGAGCCACTATTCCAAGCTCACGACACCCAGTATTACCCTCCTGAACCCACTTTTAAAGCTCCTGAGCCATATATATACACACCCTATTTTGGGATCCCGGAGGAAACTGAGAAACCGGTTAAGAATACGGAACAAGAGGAAGTGATTCGAAAAGTCAAAATCCTGGAGCAATGCTTCAGGAACATGCACGATTTAGGCAACCAAGTCAGTGTTCCCTACAAAGATTTGTGCCCTTTCCCGGATGTCCAGTTGCCCGCAGGGTTCAAAATGCCCAAGTTTGATTTGTACGAGGGACATGGCGACCCGGTAGCCCACCTCCAAGGTTTCTGCAGTAAAATGAGAGGAGCTAGTGGGAAGGATGAATTGTTGATAGCCTATTTCGGTCAAATCCTGGGCGGGTCCGCGCTGGAATGGTACACGAGATAGGATCCTGGCAGATGGTTTACATGGGATGACTTGGCACAGGCATTCATTGGCCATTTTCAGTATAACCTTGAGATAGTCCCCGATCGTCTGTCATTGTTGAAGTTGGAAAAGAAGCCCGCAGAGAGTTTTAGAGAATTTGGTTTCCGCTGGAGGGAATAAGCAGCAAGAGTGGATCCTCCGATGAGGGAGAACGAAATGGTAGACTACTTTTTGCAAACATTGGAACCGACATACTTTGGTCATCTAGTGACGTCCGTGGGTAAATCGTTCAATGAAGTGGTAAAGATGGGAGCCATGATTGAAGAAGGATTGAAGTCTAACAAAATCTTGAGTTACTCAGTACTGAAAGCAACAACTCAGACCATTCAGAGCGGCACGGGAGGTGCGCTCGGGAAGAAGAAAAGAGAAGAGGTCGCAACAATAGAGGCAGGTAATTGGTCCAGAACAAAGGTCCTTCCCCCCCGCTACCAATCCAGACCCCCTCACCCAAATTACCCACATACTCCAAATTACCATCCACAACCCTACTACCCACCACAAGAACCACACTTCTCCATCCATCAAGCCCATGCATACACCCAGCCTCCGGCTCGCCCACTATGGCGTGCGCCGGCTCCCCAAAACACATATCCACCTCCACAAAACACCTATCTACCACCAAGGGCCTACAGGAACCCTCCAGGGACAGGTTTTCGGGGGAATCAGGCTTTCAGAAATGAAAGGGTGCAAAAACCAAGAACCTTCACTGAGTTGGGAGAAACATATACTGCTTTGTTCCACAAATTAAGGCAGTTGGGTTTATTGAGTCCTATTGAGCCCAGATTGCCAAATCCCCTTCCCCAAAATATGGACCACTCGGTAAGCTGTGAGTATTGTTCGGGGGATCCCGGACATGATACCGAGAAGTGTTGGAAGTTGAAACGTGCAACGCAAGATCTTATTGACACCAACAAGATCGAGGTTCAGACAACAGAGGCGCCCAACATCAATCAAAACCCATTGCCAGCACACCACGAAACCCACATGAGCACGAAGGAGGGGAGCTAAAGAAACCTTCACAGACGGTGATGATGATCCGTGCCAACCCAAAAGAAAATTCGACCAGTGGAAAAGAGGTAGTACAGTTGGAGAAGGTAGATGTCAAGCCAGTGGTGGTGATGGGGAAGAGATCGTTTGTTGTTGCAAAGAATCCAGAACCGGTCAAAGTAACGGTGCAAAGGGTACCAAGCAAGCCAACATGCGTAGGGCCAGTTGTTATCAAACCAGTAATACAGAGGCCGATAATCAGCGATAAAGTCGTGCCATGGAGCTACAATAAAGCGATGGTAATGTACAAAGGGAAAGAGGTTGTGGAAGAAATATGTGAAGCCCAGGGGTTAACTTATTCGGGGAGGTGTTTTTCTCCCGTAGAGTTAAGAAGGTCCAACCCAGCGGTGATAAAGAAACCCGTGACGGAGGAAGAGGCGGAGGAGTTTTTGAAGAAAATGAAGGCCCTGGACTACTCCATTGTGGAACAGTTAAGAAAGACTCCAGCATAAATTTTGTTGCTATCCTTGTTGATCCATTCCAGTGACCATTGCCAGACACTGATGAAAATCCTGAACGAGGCTCATATTCCGGATAAAATCTCTGTAAATCACTTGGAAAGGATAGTGCACAAAATCTTTGAGGTAAACCGGGTGACGTTTTCTGATGATGAATTACCGGCAGAGGGTACAACACACAACAAAGCCCTATATTTGACCGTAAAATGCGAAGACTCGGTGGTCACCCGAGTATTTATTAATAATGGGTCAAGCGCCAACATCTGTACTTTGACTACTCTGAACAAGCTGAAGGTTGATCATGACCAAATTCACAGGAACAACGTCTACGTCCGAGGTTTTGATGTGGGTGGTATCGACACGGTGGGGGATACCATACTGAAATTGACCATTGGTCCAGTGGAATTCACCATGGAATTCCAAATGGTAGACGTGGCAGTATCATACAATCTTCTATTGGGGCGACCCTGGATCCATGCTGCCAAAGCAGTGCCTTCTACACTGCACCAGATGTTGAAATTTGAGTGGGACAGGCAGGAGATAGTGGTGCATGGGTATAACGGTACAAGCACTGTGGGTGATGCCATTGTACCATTCATAGAAAATGACGATGACAAAGGTCCCTGGGTTTACCAGATTTTTGATGCAGTCTCAGTTGACAATATTTCTGAAGGCGAGAGCCTCCCACTGCCCAGAATTGCAGCGGCCACTGTCATGATAGCCTCGGAAATGTTAAACAACGGGTTTGTACCAGGAAAATGTTTGGGGATCGATCTGCAGGGTATTGTACAGCCAGTTTCTTTGCCCAAGAATCTTGACACTTTTGGGCTGGGATTTAAGCCTACCGTAGCCGGCGTAAGACGTGCTCGGAAGATGAAAAAGAGAGGTTGGGTTCTTCCCAAGCCTGTTCCACGTCTCTCCAGGTCCTTTGTCAAGGCAGGTATCAGAAGGTTGTCAGTCCCCAAAGTTCTCAAACCACTGATTGGGTCAGATGGGGATTTGAGTCAGAGTTTTGAAAGGTTGTTCGCCGACGTCAATGTAATAGAAGCCGGAGAAGGTTCCAGTAGGGCAGACATATAGTTTGTGGGGCCTAGGGCCAATATAAACAATTGAACATCTACTCCTCTTCCTACGCGGAGGGAGTTTTGGTAGTAGGCTCTGATTTTTCTTTCTTGTTTTCTGGATTATTCCAGGGTGTAATCCAAATTTTTGTTTTATTTTGTATTCGGAAAAAGTGTGAAACTCTGTTATCCCGCATTTTTAATAAAGTGAAAGTTTTCCCCCTTTATTTTTTTTTAATTTTGTTTTCTTGTTTTGTCTTTCTGAACAGTTCTCTTTATACTGGTTCTAATGACATGGCATGCACAACGGATCTTCAACCTAGTCTAAAAAATCAATATGATTTCAAATTAATTGTACAAGAGGTTGATTATGACGATGAATCGAAATACGATGAGGATGAAGCCTTTGAAGAGATAAATAGAGAATTAAGCCAGTTCGAAGAGAAACCAAAGCCCAATTTGAATGACACTGAAGCTGTCAATTTGGGAGATGCAGACGATGACAGGGAAACCAAAATCAGCATCCACATTGAGCCGAACATCAGGGAGGAACTAATCAAAGCACTCATTGAATTCAAAGATGTTTTTGCATGGTCATATGATGACATGCCAGGCTTAAGCACCGATCTAGTGGTTCACATACTGCCCACTGACCCGGCATGCCCTCCCGTCAAGTAGAAGTTGAGAAAGTTCAAGACAGACATGGGTGTGAATATTAAAGAAGAAGTAACCAAGAAGCTGTAGGCAAAGGTTATTCGGGTCACTCGATATCCTGATTGGTTGGATAATGTGGGGCCAGTGCCGAAGAAAGATGGGAAGATTAGGGTATGTGTCGATTACCGCAATCTGAACAGGGCGAGCCCAAAAGATAACTTTCCATTACCCAACATTCATATTTTGATCGATAATTGTGCTGGGCGTGAGATCGGGTCATTTGTGGATTGCTATGCTGGGTATCACCAGATCCTGATGGATGAAGAAGATGCGGAAAAGACGGCTTTCATTACGCCGTGGGGGACTTATTGCTACTGGGTAATGCTTTTTGGCTTGAATAACACTGGGGAAACGTACATGAAAGCGATGACTATTGTGTTTCATGACATGATACACAAGGAGATTGAGGTGTACGTAGATGATATGATCATAAAATCCAAGAGCCAGGAAGACCACGTGGCAGACAGTTCTTCCAAAGACTTCGAAGGTACGATATTAAGCTCAACCCGGCCAAATGTGCATTTGGTGTTCCGTCTGGAAAACTGCTGGGATTCATCGTCAGTCGGCGAGGCATTGAGTTGGATCCGTCAAAGATCAAATCCATCCAAGAATTGCCACCGCCGAATAACAAAACAGAAGTGATGAGTCTGTTGGGAAGGTTGAATTATATCAGCAGGTTCATCGCTCAACTCACGACGACTTATGAACCTATTTTTAGGCTACTGAAGAAAGATGTTGCGGTAGAATGGACGGCAGAATGTCAGGAAGCATTTGACCAAATCAAAGGGTATCTATCAAATCCACCCGTATTGGTTCCACCCAAGCTGGGAAGACCGTTGATTCTCTATCTAACAATCCTGGAGAATTCATTTGGTTACATACTGGGGCAACACGACATTACAGGAAGGAAGGAGCAAGCCATCTATTATCTCAGCAAGAAGTTTACAGTCTATGAGGTTAAATACACCCAGCTTGAGAAGACATGTTGCGCCCTAACTTGGGTGGTGCAAAAGCTTAAACATTATCTGTCATCATACACTACTTCTCTCATTTCGCGCTTGGATCCACTGAAGTATATTTTCCAGAAGCCTATGCCCACAGGGAGGTTAGCGAAATGGCAGATATTATTCACGGAGTTCGACATCGTCTATGTGACGAGGACGGCCATGAAAGCCCAAGCATTGGCCGATCACTTGGCTGAGAATCCCATTGATGAAGAATATGAGCCATTGAGGACGTATTTGCCTGATGAAGAAGTGATGCATATAGATGAGTTGGAATTGACCGAGGAACCAGGGTGGAAGCTTTTCTTTGATTGAGCTGCAAATGTAAAGGGAGTTGGAATACGAGCAGTACTTATTTCTGAAACAGGATATCATTATCCTGTTATGGCTCAGCTGCGTTTCTATGTACCAACAACATGGCTGAGTATGAGGCATGCATTTTGGGCCTACGGTTAGCCACATACATGGATGTCCAGGACGTCTTGGTCTTGGGAGACTCAGACCTCTTGGTGCATCATATTCAAGGTAAATGGGAAACACAGGATTTGAAGCTTATACCATATCGACAATGTTTGCACGATCTGAGCAAGCGATTTCGATCAGTAGAGTTCAGGCACATACCAAGAGTGCACAATGAGGTTGCCGATGCTTTGGCCACTTTAGCATCGATGTTGCACCACCCAGATAAGATTCATATTGACCCATTGCATATTCAGGTTCGTGATCAACATGCCTATTGCAACATGATAGAGGAATAAATGGACGATGAGCCATGGTTCTATGATGTCAAGGAATACCTCCGGATAGGGATATACCCGGAGCAGGCCACCGGAGATCAAAAGAGAGCCATTCGGTGATTGGCCAATGGATTTTTCCTCAGTGGAGGAGTGTTATACAAAAGAACACCAGATTTGGGATTACTGAGGTATATAGATGCTAGGCAAGCCGCGACAGTTATGACTGAGGTACATGTTGGAGTTTGTGGGCCACATATGAGCAGATATGTATTGGCGAAGAAGATTCTTCGAGTAGGGTATTATTAGCTCACCATGGAGCGTGATTGCATCAGTTTCGTGCGGAAATGCCATCAATGTCAGATACACGGAGATCTGATTCATTCTCCGCCAACAGAATTGCATGCAATGTCAGCGCCATGCCCATTTGTTACATGGGGCATGGATGTCATTGGACCTATTGAGCCGGCAGCTTCCAACGGTCACAGGTTCATTCTGGTAACCATCGACTATTTCACTAAATGGGTTGAAGCTAAGACTTTTAAGTCGGTAACCAAGAAGGCAGTGGTGGATTTTGTCCATTCCCATATCATCTGTAGATTTGGGATCCCAAAGGTGATCATCACAGACAATGGTGCTAATATTAACAGCGGTTTGATGAAAGAAGTATGTCAACACTTCAAAATTACACACCGTAATTCCACCCCGTATCGGACCAAGGCGAATGGAGCGGTTGAGGCAGCCAACAAAAATATAAAGAAGATATTTAGAAAGATGGTAGAAGGATCCAGGCAATGGCATGAAAAGCTACCATTTGCATTGTTGGGTTATCGCACTACTGTTCGTACTTCAGTAGGTGCAACTCCTTATTCGTTGGTATACGGAACTGAAGCAGTGATACCAGCAGAGGTGGAAATTCCGTCCCTTCGGATAGTCACTGAGGCCAGGATTGATGATGATGAATGGGTCAAAGCCCGATTGGAGCAGTTGAGCTTAATTGATAAAAAGAGATTGACAGCAGTATGTCATGGCCAATTGTATCAAAAAAGGATGGCAAGAGCATATAACAAGAAGGTGTGTCCCATGAATTTGAAGTAGGACAGCAGGTGCTGAAACGGATCTTGCCACATCAGGCCGAAGCAAAGGGCAAGTTCGCCCCAAATTGGTAAGGACCATTCATTGTGACCAGAGTGTTATCCAATGGTGCTTTGTGTCTGACAGATGTCGAGGGAAGATGTATCGACATGGCTATCAACTCTGACGCAGTCAAGAGATATTATGTGTAATTTCTTTGATTGTAATTGATGTTTGTTTGTTTGCTTGAACTTGGCATTTATCGGAGAATGAAATGACGGAGACAATTCTTTCTTCTATCCAAACACTTTAACCTTTGCTTCCCCTTTAAGCCTTATTTATTTTTTCATACCCCTCTCTTGGAATCACTAACAAAAATGAAAAAAAAATAATAGTAACAAAAACAAAAAGGAAAGTCACAAGAAATACAAAGGAATCAGTGAACTACGTTTGACCTGATTCCTCAAAGAGGATACGTAGGTGCCTCACGGCTCGGTCAAAGTGTAATAAAATAAAAAATAAAAAAAAATCCCCAAGCAAAAAAACTGGGGCAGAAGTTATGTTTTAAAATTTTGGGAAAAGTTTGATTCCAAGAGTTGTAATGTTTTACCCATCGAAGTTATTTCGAATTTTGATATCCTTTTCTTTTATCCCCGCACAAAAACCATGTTGATGTCCAAAAAGACCTCCCGATCAGTATCCGAGAGGTGCCAAGTCAGGCAAATGAAAGCCGAGAGTAACACACTGATCCCCGACTGAATGAGGATCATGAGCTGAAGGAATTGATAACCAAAAGAATCCCCAGTGGAGAGAATCTTATCGGTAACACTCCAATCCCCAGCAGAGAGAGAAACAAAATGAGAGAGTCTTATCGGTGAAAACCTTCACAGACACCATAAGGCGACGAAAGCTGAGAGAAACAAAATGAGAGAGTCTTACGGTGAAAACCTTCATGGGCACCATAAGGCGATGGGAGTCGAGAGAAATGAGAGAGTCTTATTAGTGAAAACCCCTCGAAGGGCACTATGAGGCGACAAGATAGAAGTGGCGGAAAGAATCCGCATTCGGCAAAGATTTGGTACATATTTATCCCCAGCAAAATGAGGACGTCAGAAAGATTGATTTATACAAATAGACTGGGTTGATTAATTCGGAATGCACGACATGATCGTTGGGATCGATTATACCATTCAGATAAGTCCTTTTTCTTTTCTTTTTCCCAGCATTTATTCAGAAAGATTTCTTCTTTTCTATCTTTTTGAAGTCATTACTTTTTTTTTGTTTAAAGACTTTTTCTCCAGCAGTTTGTTGTTGAGAAGAATTTTTCAAGGTTACTACCAGTCGCCAGAACGGTCCAAATCAAAATGTGAATAAGACAGGCCAACGATAAGGCGATAAAACGAAAAGAAGTTTGTTGCAAGACCAAGTGGTGAATTGGTCTAGAATTTCATGGAAAGTTTGGAGGAAAACAGAAAAACAACAAGTTGAGAAAATTCTGGACCTAATTCCAAGAGCATCCCTGACAGATTTTCGACCAAGCTCCAAGAGGGTAGGACAACACAAAGTGGGGGAGGAAGAAAAGGAAATATCATCCCCAGCAAATAACATCATTCCCCGACAAATTTTGGAAACGCAAAGCAGGAAAAAGGAAAGGGAAAACCATCCCCAGCAGGAGTGGCACGACCACTCACCAAGTTTTAAACTAATAAATTTTCTTTGATTTGAAGCAGGAAATGGAAATGTTATTGACGGCGGAAAGGCATGCCACAAGGAAGATCACCAAAACTGGGGCAGAAAATTTTCTCGGAGGAACGAGGAAATCAATGCAAGTTATAAATGAAAGCAATTTCAAAGAAAGTTCTAAGGAAGAAAGGTGTGAGGAGGCAAGGAAAGAACAATGCCGATAAACACATTCTCAAAAGGAGAAGTCGGGAGCCTACCCGTAGAACGGAGGTGTTACTTTTAAGTTGTTGCATTCGGGAGCCCGCCCGTAGAAAGGAGGTGTTACTTTTTCAGTTGTTGCATTCGGGAGCCCGCCCGTAGAACAGAGGTGTTACTTTTAAGTGTTGCATTCGGGAGCCCGTCCGTAGAATGGAGGTGTTACTTTTTAAGTTGCATTCAGGAGCCCGCCTGTAAAATGGAGGTGTTACTTTTAAGTTGTTGCATTCGGGAGCCCACCCGTAGAACGAAGGTGTTACTTTTAGTTGTTGCATTCGGGAGCCCGCCCGTAGAACAGAGGTGTTACTTTTTAAGTTGAAGATTGCAATCGGGAGCCCGCTCGTAGAACAAAAGTGTTACTTTTAAGTTGTTGCAGTCGGGAGCCCGCCCGTAGAAAGGAGGTGTTACTTTAAGTTGTTGCATTCGGGAGCCCGCCCGTAGAACGGAGGTGTTACTTTTTCAGTTGTTGCATTCGGGAGCCCGCCCGTAGAATGGAGGTGTTACTTTTTCAGTTGTTGTATTCGGGAGCCCGCCCGTAGAACTGAGGTGTTGCTTTTTCAGTTGTTGCATTCGGGAGCCCGCCCGTAGAACGGAGGTGTTACTTTTTAAGTTGAAGATTGCAATCGGGAGCCCGCCCGTAGAACGGAGGTATTACTTTTAAGTTGTTGCAGTCGGGAGCCCGCCCGTAGAACGGAAGTGTTACTTTAATTTGTTGCATTCGGGAGCCCGCCCGTAGAACGGAGGTATTACTTTTTCAGTTGTTGCATTCGGGAGCCCGCCCGTAGAACGGAGGTGTTGCTTTTTCAGTTGTTGCATTCGGGAGCCCGCCCGTAGAACAGAGGTGTTACTTTTTCAGTTGTTGCATTCGGGAGCCCGCCCGTAGAATGGAAGTGTTACTTTTAAGTTGTTGCATTCGGGAGCCCGCCCGTAGAGCGGAGGTGTTACTTTTCAGTTGTTGCATTCGGGAGCCGGCCCATAGAACGGAGGTGTTACTTTTTCAGTTGTTGCATTCGGGAGCTCGCCCGTAGAATGGAGGTGTTACTTTTTCAGTTGTTGTATTCGGGAGCCCGCCCGTAGAACGGAGGTGTTGCTTTTTCAGTTGTTGTATTCGGGAGACCGCCCGTAGAACGGAGGTGTTACTTTTTAAGTTGAAGATTGCAATCGAGAGCCCGCCCGTAGAACGGAGGTGTTACATTTAAAATTGTCGAATTCGGGATCCCGCCCGTAGAACGGAGGTGTTACTTTTAAGTTGTTGCAGTCGGGAGCCCTCCCATAGAACGGAGGTGTTACATTTAAGATTGTCGAATTCGGGAGCCCGCCCGTATAACAGAGGAATACATTTCAAGTTGAAGTCAGTAAAGCGGGGTATTACAGCAAGATCCCCATCATAAATTCAAGTTCGGCAATCAAGAAAGGCCGACAATGTCAAGACAGAAATAAAGAAACATCAGAGGAAGCAAGCCGACAAGAAAACAAGGCGACAACAGCAAGCTTGGAAATTTAGATAAGGTTTTGTAATTCATAGACTAATTTAGTCTAGCTTTTTTTTAGCCTGGTGTAATAAGGAGGTCAGTAAGCAGTACAACAACAGCAACAGCAGTAACATCAAGATCACAACTTCATGGTAGTCCCAGCTACCAAAACTTCCCGAACTACATTGACCTGATCCCCTTTTAGCCAGGGATATGTAGGAAACCTTTGAAGCAAAGGTTCGGTCAAATCTTTCAAAAGATGCTTCACACGGAGTACTCAAAATGGGCAAAAATCGCTCGTATCCGCTCACTTTGTCTTTGCACGAAAACTCTTCGTGTTTCCGGACAAAGAGTGACAGCTGTGAGCACATGATTTTTGCCCTATATGAGAATTACTCCCAAAAATCCAAAATAAAATAGTTTTGTATTTGCTTGCAATTTTTGCGAATTTTGTGTTATTTTTCTCTTATTGTTGTCATTTGTATGTTCATGTTTATTTGTTTAAATTGATGAAAATACAAAAAATGTATTGTTTTTGCATTCTAGGATTTAATTTTACGATTAGGAGTAATCAAGGGCGCTTTACAAATACGAAAAATCAAAAAATAATGTGATTTACATTTTTTTAGCCTCTAATGACCAAATTGTGTGATTTTATTTTTAATTAATATTTAATTTTGTGTGATAATTATTATTAGAAGTTAATTAATATTTGAGTTAAATTTTTGATTTAATCAAGGATTTTGTTTTTAATTTAGGATTTTAAAGAAAAAAAGGGAAAAGAACAAAAATAGAAGAGGAAACTCGGACCAGGCCAAATTTCCACAAGCCCAAGCCAAAACAAACCCCCTTACAGGCCCAATTAAAACACCTCTCCGACCCAACCCCAATCCGTCGCCCATCAGACATCCAAACGATGTCGTTTGGGCATGGAGAATCTGAACTGTTGATCTCACTTGATCAAACAGTCCGATTCAGCCTTAACATCAACCAAACGACGTCGTTCCAGGTGTCTCGAATCCAAGCCGTTAAACCTAGCTGATCGAACGGTCAAAATCATTCGTTGCAACCCGTCTCCAGGCCCGACCCATTCCTTCAGAGACCAACTCGGTCTCAAAGACGTCTAAACGGCATCGTTCCTCTCAAGTGAGAGATCCAGGTCGGTGATCTTAATTGATCCAACGGCCAGGATTAATTCCTCCCCTTACTATATATTCCCAATACACACCTCACCCCCTAGCCAAACCCCCTCGTCTCTCCATCGTCTCTCTCAGAGACGACCCCTCCCAAACCCTAGCCGCTTCCCCTCCCCTTCACCTGAAACCCGGTGGCGACAATGCCGGTGACCATAAAATTAACACCCCTGAACCTTCTAACCATCCCCAATCCAATTCCACCACCCATTTGGTTCGAATCTTCCTGTAACTTCTCGAATCTTTGTTTGAAGATTCGAGCCAAACATGAACCAACCCCAACCGGCCCCAAACTTACACCAGACATTCCCCTGACCTCCCTTATTACCAAACCACTCTTGGTTTGGTTCGAATCTAGCTAGAATCGTTCGAGCCCCAAATCAGACCCCAAGAAACCTAGAAATTCCAAACTAGGAATCCATCCAAATTGATGAGGTTTTGGGTGTCCAGTCGACCTTAGCCGAAGTGTTCTCAGTTGAGAACACTCGGTTAAGGTCAGTTTGACCCCAAAAATCCAAGTCTGAGTTCGAACCTGGGTTCTTCTGTTCCCAAATTCATCTCTGAGGTATTTTCTCTCTTTTATTTTGGTTTATTTTTACTCATTTGTGTTGTTATAGTGGTTTTATTTTCTTTATGTTCATTGTTCTTCTTCTTCCCAAAATAGACCCTTTTTATTTGGTCGAATTTTCTTCTGTTCATTGTTAGGTATATGTTGTAAATTATATAATCAATGTGAGTAGATTCGTCGATTAATTAGTTTCCTTATAGCCCCTGTTTTTGTCAACACCACTCGAATCACCTGTTTACCTGTTTATTCTGATTGTTTGTTGTTAATTGATAAATGTTATAGCCTGTGTAATCAATTAAATGAGTGTTGTCAATTAGTTTCCACGCTTGAATGCTAGAATAACTTGATAATAGTTTGGTTCATGCCAGTAGGTTTGTTTCTTTCTGTTCTGATTTTTTTTTGATTGAAATGAACCTGTTGGTGTATTCAGTTCTCTCTTTGAACCAAACTGCTTGTTCATTTATATGTCACCCTCCGTTCTGTATATTTCACATGAACCTCCTTCTTTGACTCATACTGCTTCAATTCTGTTTGAATCACAGTTTGAATTTGACTAGGAATTGGTTATAGCTGATAAGTTTAATTTAGATAAGAAAGGGATTAGATAGTTTAGTAGTTTCAGTTAACAGGGGATTAATTTGAATTTGAAAGGGGGATGCTAAATGGATTGAATTGAGACAAACTAATGCCTAAAATCAGGGAAAGAAAAGATTTGAAGAGGATATATAATAAGGAGATACATTGTGGGGGGGGGGAGTTCTTTTCTGGAAGACATTTTCTGCCATACACAAAGGATACACACATATACATAAAGAGAAATATTCCGAAAGCCAAAAAGATAATTTTAAGGAAGGGAATGCAGTTTTAAGAACATTACCATTTCATTGCAATTTCCTAAGACCATCCTCGAATTCCAACTTGTAATTCAACACTGTAACTTACTTCGAGTCCAAAGTAACTCAAAATTCTCTATCCTTGTTCAATATTGAGAATCAAAATAGTTTAGGTTGTCTGTGGATTAAATGTGAGTTTGAAATTGGTTTATTTGGATTGAATTCTGGTCTGCCGAGAGTGTAAAGGTTGTTGGGTTCATTTGGAGGGCATTGTGGTGTATTTGAACTTGTTTTGGTTGACATGTTGATCCTGTTTGGTGTTAAAAATATTTCTGGATTGTGAACTATTCCTGGGATGTTCTTGAGCATCTGTTCAATGTTGCAGACCTCTATTTCTTCTTCGTCTTGTTCTAAATACCAGGTACACATTTGAACCTGTTTTGGTGTAATTTCTCCAGTGGAACGAAAAGACAATTGCAGTTTGACATTCATTAAAGCTTTGCTATTTTTTTTCTTTTTTTTCTTTTAGTTTATTATAATGCAGTCAGCTTTAAAGATTTGTATGATAAACTTGTGCATTAATGTGACTGTATGGGACTAGTTAGATCATTAACATATTATGTGGGCTGTTTTGTAACTTGTGGACAATAGGTAAATGTGTGATTAGGATTATTGTTTAACTGATTTGATTTGTTTTAAATTGTGGACTGTTAATCCCCGTATGTAACTCGTTCATGTTAAAATCAAGTCCAAGGTGTCAAATAGTTCTGTTGTTCGGGTAAGTGCTAGTTGCACTAAAAAATTAAGTATAAATCATAGCATATAGGCGCCTATTTACATTAGTCCAGGTCACATATGTTTAGTTTCAAATTGCAAAATTATCCATGACTCTACATGTGATTTAAATCGTTATTGAATAAGTGATTCATTAGAGTGAGTTATAGGTAACACCTTTTCTACTCTAATAGGGATGAGCAAACAATTGCGAGTTATGTGTTTAAAAAAAATGAGAATTGAGCTTGTGTTAAAATCAGTGCAACAATAGCTTAAAATTGATGTCGATTCAAGTTCAAAAAATTAGGAATTATGGGTTGATGTAAGTATGATTAATTCTACAAATTAGATTTCCCCTTGCACCCATGGATTAAATTGGACTGTCACGCTCCCTGAGGCTCAAATAGTTCCTGCTCTGGCTATGGAAGTTCAATCAATAGGATATTAAGTGTATGGAGCGTTGTGGGTTCAGACGGCCCATTTTCTGTGAAATAAAGCTTTGGTAGTGTATTGTAAATGTCCCACTCTCTTCGTTCAACTTTTGGGTTTAACTGTTTGAAATCGAGTTATGTAATTTGGGACCTTTTGCGCATATTAATTAATTAGGACTTCTTTTCTTGTTTTAGAGACAAATAAAAATAGACAAGTCAGAGCCACCTTAGGAATGGCCTTTGAATAAAAAATGATACAAGCCTCGCCAAATAGACACACAAATTGCGGGGCCCTCATTAATTATATATAAAAATATTTAGATTTTGGATGGGCCGTTTAGCAAGATTTTACGGCCTTTATCAAAAATAATAATACGCTAGTTGCTTTAGGCGCGCCTTTAATAATTTACTTTCTTAAACACGGGTGTACATTGATGTGACCCAAATCTGAATCTCAACGGAGTCGAAATATGTCGACGACCACAGGTACATTGATTGTGACGGGGTTCGAGATACATTTCCATAACGTTGCAATTATCTGTAAAATAATAATAATAGTAATAAAAGCGGTTCGACGTTACAATTTGCATATAGTTAAAGCATGTTATAAAATCAGATAATTAAGCCAAATATGATAGTTGAGCGATCGTGCTAGAACCACGGAACTCGGGAATTCCTAACACCTTCTCCCGGGTTAACATAATTCCTTATCTGGATTTCTGGTTCATAGACTGTAATACGAAGTCAATTTTTTCTTCGATTCGGGATTCAAACCGGTGACTTGGGACACCATAAATCTCTCAAGCGGCGACTCCAACTCTGTATAATAAATCTAGTTTCGATTATCCTTTAATTGGAAAAAACTCCTTTTATTGCACCCTTCGCGGGGTGCGGTAGAGCCAAAAGGAGGTGTGACAGAGTTTATTCTGAATATTGACCCGGGGTTCTGATTTTGAGTATGATTTCGGAAATCTGTTGTGGTATTAGTCAAAAAGGAAGTTGTTTCATGAGTAGTTGATCTGAGAAATGGTTACGGTTTGCTGTGTGTTTCATTATCATTGGTAGGATATGAAGTGTTGGAATGGGACTTTAGCTAATAAGAGGTTTCTATCGGTATATGGTTGTTGTGGACAGCTGTTGTGAATAGAAGTTATTGTTTCATGTGCTGGATTATGTGGTATATCATGTGATCATTGAGGTTGCAAGTATAGGCTATTACAGCTGGTTCGGGTCTATTCAAAGTATAAGTGTGAGGTTTTGATCGTATTGATGGTTTCAAAAATGAAAAGGTAGTTCAGTGAATTATGGGCTAGACTGGATTGGGTAATTTCAGCTATGTTATGTTGTTAGACTTATAAGAGATAGGGTGATGTGGGATCACCCCGGGTATATGCCTGGTAAGGTTGTTCAGTTCTTGGTTGGCTTCTAGGACAACTCTGGGTACGCTTGAGGATGAGCGTTTGTTTAAGTTGGGGTGGATGTGACGACCCGACCCGTCGTCTCATGTGTTATTGTTCTGTTTCCCCCATTGCATGCTTCTTCATATTTCGTTATCGATATATGGTGTGTTAGAGTTGATTTGGATTGATTTTGATAAGAAATGAGACACTTAGTCTCTTAAAGGAAAGCTTGTTTTGAAAAAATTAACTGGAAGTTGACTATTTAGTTAGAGGGCTCGGATGTGAATTCTGATGATTCGATTAGCTTCGGGGGATGATTTGTGACTTAGGAGTGTGATCGGAATTGATTTTGGAGGCTCGGTGTAGAATTAGGCTTGAATTGGCGAAGTTAGCATTTTGGCGATATCCGGTTGATAGATGAGATTTTGATCCGAGGGTTGGGATGAAATTTCGATAGTTGCAGTAGCTCCATTAGGTGATTTTGGATATGTGTGCAAAGTTTCAGGCCATTCGGAGGTGGTTAGGTCGGGTTTTTGATCGAATGCGCAATTCGGAAGTTTTTAAGAAACTTAGGCTATGATTTGAGGATAATTGAGGATTTTAATGTTAACGATAGTGTTTTGATGGTTCGAGCGAGTTTGAATAAGGTAATAAATCATGTCTGTGCTTTTGGTTGAGGTCTCGGGGGCCTCTGGGTAAATTCGGGTGGTTAACGGATAATTCAGAGTTTGTTGCATGTTTGAAGTTGTTGGTTCTATCATTTTCGCATCTGCGGAAAAGGGACTGCATAAGCGGTTCCGCAAATGCGTCTAAGGGGTCGCAAAAGCGGTTTTGGGAGGCTTGGAACTCTTCTGCAAAAGCGGACAAAGGTCCGCACAAGCGGCAACCGCATGTGCGGTTTAAGACCATAGAAGCGGTCCTTGGGGATTTAAGTGAGATCGCAGAAGCAATCATTTGGTCGCGGATGCGGTGACTGCATGTGCGGTAATTTAACCGCAGGAACGAAAATCGACCTGGAATTAAAGTGAACAGTGTTCACGAATTTGAAAGAGAAGGAAAAATATTTTGGACTTCGACTTAGGCGGTTTCTTGGGCAATTTTGAAGAGAATTCGAAGGGGTTGCATCAGGTATGAATTATTGAAATCAGATTACGTTATTATGGTGTAAAAACATGGATTAATCACTGAATTTCAAGGAATTAATGGTTAAAAATGGAGGTTAGGGCTTGAAACTTAAGAGAGTTTAAATGTGGGTTTTGAAGGGGCAATTGAACTCCGATTTTGGTAAATTTGATATGTATAGACTCGTGGCGAGACGGGGAGTCCGGTGATGTAAATTTTGTAATTTTTTTAGAAGTGGGCCTGGGGCTCGAGTTTTGCCAACTTCGTGATTTTTTGGTTTTTTTCGAGTCGTTTCGATTGGGTTGTGTTCTAATAGCCTATTGTAACGTATTCGTTGTGGTTTTGGCCAGATTCGACGCGCGAGGAGGTCGATTCGAGAGGAAAGGGCATTGCGGGCTAGTCTTCGACCGGCTTGAGGTGAGTAATAGATGTAGATGATGACCTGAGGGTTTGAAACCTCGGTATATCACACTGTGACGCTATATTAAGGCGAGACACGTAGTCTACGGTGAGTGCGAGGTTGTTTGTGATTGGAGGACTATGGCTTAGTCCGTCCAAGTGATGTTAATAATGTGTATTGACTAAAAATTGATTGGTAAACATCCTACTTGGATTGCTATGAGCATATTTGGGTTACGTGCCGATTATTTGGATCCCTTAGGGATTATTATCACCGTTTCCATGATGCTTAACATGTTTTCATGATATCAATCCTGAGTTAAACACTGTCTCGAAATGATTAGTAAATTCCTAAAGTTTTAAATACTTAATCTATAATTCCTAATAATTGGAACTGAAAATGATAAACTTGACTGTGCATGTGTGGCTTACATGCATATATCTGGACTGAGTGTGGATCGGGTAGCACGCCTCAGCGAAAGCTATGATGATATTGCGTTTGGGATGTAGGAGCCCCTCCGGAGTCTGAACCCCCACAGTGAGCGCGGGTACCTAAATGGATCGGGTTGTACGCCGCAGCGGTCATGTGCATTGCATTGCATTCATGCATCAATATCTATCTGTGTTACCTGTCATTGCCTGATGTTGTTCTATCGTTAAACTGTCTTGAATTATTGGTTATAGTTTTGCATTGTTATATTTCGGGATTTCTTACTTTCAGCCATTATATATGTCTATTACCACTGAGTTGGAAGTACTCACTTTACTCTCTGCACCATGTGTGCAGATTTAGGTATTCCGGGAGCTTAGTTGAGTTGTTTGCTGCTTCCCAGAGTATTAGGAGTTGTCGGGGTAGCTGCCTGACGTCCGCAGGACCCGACTCTTCCCCTTATCCCTTTTATCTTTTCGTATTCTATACTTCTGTACTATTGTGGATTTACTACTCTGTTTTCATTTAGAGGCTCTAGACTCATGATCCCAGGTCTTTGGGAGATGTTGGTTATGTCGGTGATTCATATTGTCTCTATCTAAATTATTGGTTAATAGACTTGTTAAACTGTCAATTTAATGCTATAAATTGGAAATGGGATGTGTGATTGGGTTGTGAGTGTTAATTGGTCGGGCTTGCCTAACAATGGTGTTGGGCGCCATCACGACCGGGATTGGGGTCGTGACAAGAATCAACCCCAAACTTTTGCACATAATCAGGAATTAGACACATAGTGCAGTAATGTATACATCAATGGGACTCTGAAATACTAGCTCAATATTTTTAACTAATGCTCAAGAGGACATATGCGTATGTTTCATAGTTTCCAAGTTAACAATATCCATACCTTTAATTTGATCAATTATCCCAAGTTGGAATTGTTCATGTTCAAGTTCAAGTGCCAATCTCCTACATCTTACTGTTGTTCAAACGATTGAACCCAAAAATTGGAGTCAACATATTCTACTTGGTTCTATGTAAACTCATTGATCCATCCATCTATAACATAAGGCACAAGTTTAATTGCTAAAGACTTATCCCAATACTCCTCAATCAAATAAAACCTAATCTCTTCCAGACTAGACTACATAGATTCATCAGCAATACCATTAGTCTGCATTGGGGACGACACGCTCACAATTTCTCTGTTATAGACTGTGTGCCCACCAGACTGTATAGAGAATCGGGTTCTCTATGTATTTCCTCTGAAGGTACTGTCACACCTCCTTATTCCGCTACCCGTTTTTCCAATTAAAGGACAATCGAAACGAGATTTATTTATTTAATTCAGAGTCGCCACCTGGGAGATTTATGGTGTCCCAAGTCACCGGTTGAATACCGAATCGAGGAAAAGAATTGACTCTGTTTAACAGTCTGCGCACCAGAAATCCGGATAAGGAATTCTGTTAACCGGGGAGAAGGTGTTAAGCATTCCCGAGTTCCGTGGTTCTAGCACAGTCGCTCAATTGTTATATTTGGCTTATTTATCTGATTTATATCATTCTTTAACTTATGTACAAATTTTAACCCTTTAACCGCTTTTAATATTATTATTCATTATTTTAATAAAAGAATTGCAACATCATGAAAATGCATCTCAAACCACGTCACAATCAATGTACCCGTGATTATCGACACATTTCGA
>MU772675.1:73750-89538 GCA_026770625.1 Nicotiana glauca | reverse complement strand
CATAATAGGCTAATGGAACAACACCCAATCGAAAACAATCAAAATATAACGAAAATCTCGAAACTAGCAAAAACCGAGCCCCGGGCCCGCTTCTCGAAAAATTACAAAACTTACATTTACGGAATCCTCGTCTCACCACGAGTCCATACATATAAAATTTATCAAAATCGGAGTTCAATAGCCCTTTCAAATCATAAATTTAGCATTTCTTAGGCTTCAAGCAAAAACCTCCATTTTACACTTTGATTCATCCAATTTTCAGTGATAATTTCATGTTTTTACACTATAATAACATAAACCAAGACCAAATATCCTTACCTAATAATCCTCCTACGAAGCCTCTTCAAAATCGCCCAAAAAATTGCCTTAGCTCGCACCCCAAATTGATTTTCTCTTCTGAAATTTCGAATGAACTGATTCATTTAACCCTTCAGACTTTTCGCTTCTGCAGTTCCCATAACTGCTTCTGCGGTACCGCTTCCGCGTACAAATAACCGCTTCTGCGGTTTAACTTAAAATCCCGCTTGACCGCTTCTGCGGTCCTATACCGCTTCTGCGGTAACCGCTTTTGCGGTCAAACTACCGCTTCTGCGGTCTCAACCCTTCTACACAGAACCGCTTCTGCGGTCACTACTCCGCTTTTGCGGAGACCGCTTTTGCGGAATAAGGTCCGCTTCTGCGGAAACTCCCAGGCCACCAAGGGGCCACTTTTGCGATCACTGAGCCGCATCTGCGGGACCGCTTCTGCGGCTCACCCACCGCAGATGCGGAAACAACAGAAGCTTCCCAACAGACCTGCTACAATACATCCAACATCCCGATTAACCATTCGAAACCATCCCGAGGCCCCCGGGACCCCAACCAAAGACACAAACCCACTCTAAAACACCATACAAACTTGTTCCAATCATAAAAACACGTCCTTTAACACAAAAATCACCAAATTACCACGGATTCAAGCCTAATTTTCCTTAAAACCTCCGAAACCAACATTCAATCAAAAACCCGTCCAAACGATGTCCAAATGACCTGAAAATTTGCAGACATATCCAAAATCACCTAACGAAGCTACTACAACTCTCGGAATTCCATTCCGACCCTCGGATCAAAATCTCACCTATCAACCGGAATTCGCCAAAATTCCAACTTCGCCAATTCAAGCCTAATTCTGCACCGGACTTCCAAATTCGATTCCGATCACACTCCTAAGTCACAAATCATCCCCCGAAGCTAACCAAACCACCGGAATTCACATCTGAGCCCTCTAACCACATAGTCAACTTTCGGTTGACTTTTCTAAAACAAGCTTTTCTTCTAAGAGACTGTACCTCATTTCCAACTAAAACCAATTCAATTCTATCCGATCAACTCAAATATTGATATTGAAACATAGAACAACAAAATATGGGGGAAACGGGGCGGTAACTCACGTGAAGACGGGTCGGGTCGTCACAAGTATTCTCTATTGTGGCTATTCCTTCTGAGCTAGTTCTACCGTATCCTTGTGATCGAAAGTTCTTGAGGTGATTTACTTGTCATATTTTTATAGATTTTGTCATTTTTGCTATTGTACTTGTTGTGATGGTGCACGAGGTTTCTGCCGTGCAGTTGTTGATGTTGTGATACACGAGGTTTCTGCCGTGCGGATGTTGTTACGGGGTTACACGAGGTCTCTGCCGTGCTATTGCTACTATTGATGTCACGACCCGAAATCCACTAAGGGTTGTGGTGGCGCCGGACACTGCTGTTAGGCCAGCCAACTAACTCATTAATTAATTCCTCTTTTAATACTTTTGAAAATCTTAGGTTTTTCCTTCCAATTTTTATAAATAAAAGTTCACTACTAGAATTCAAATTTAAATAATGATAAATAGAATAAATCCATTGTAAACCCTCCCAGAAACCCGGTGTCACAAGTACATGAGTGACTACTGATAAGAGAAGTAAAATACAACATAACATCCGTCTGGAATACAATGGACAGGAAAGAAATACAGTTACTAGAAGGGACTTTAAAAGCTGCGGGCCGGCTTGAATACTCCAACTCACCTAGTCCCCGAATCGTCCGTGCTGCTGCGCCCAGTAGGCCGCTAGAGCTGTATATATACCTGTGCAACAAAAATGCACAGAAGTGTAGTATGAGTACGTAATCAACGTGTACTCAATGAGTGTACCGCCTTATCCCGAAGGGGTAGAGACGAGGCGGTCAACTTTGACACACTCTAATGGTCCAACGATTATTTATTCTCAATATACATATCAACAGTGGATTTATTATCTAGCATGATTTTTATCCAAATAGAGGAAACAAGTAAACACGTAATTCCTTCATAGGAAATTTCCAAGGTTTCTTTTCATTATTAACAATATGATCTCGAGCCATAATGAGGCATGTAATAGCTTAAATAAATCCAGACAGCAATATAAGCATGCACAAATCATACCGAGGCGACGGCCCGATCCAACATAAATAAATATGCACTTGCCGAGGGTCGACAGCGCACCTATAGATACATCTATTAATCTGCCGAGGCGTTCGGCCCGTTCCAAAATAAACACACACCGACAGATAAACAGTCAGGAAGTTAACGTGGAGCAAATATCGAGGAAAGGTCAATTCTCTTTATTAATTTGAGAAAAATGAAGCTTAAGCCTTTTAGAAAATCCAATTATTAATTTAAGGTGATTTAAGCAATCTGAGCTATCAATGATTTCACATTTATCCCACATATAACATGCTTTTGGGTCCTAAACTACCTGGACAATAACATAATAGTAGCTACGCACAGACTCTCGTCACCTCGTGCACACGTAGCCCCCACAACTATGAGCATATAATCAATTTTAACTCACCTATGGTGTAATTTCCCCTCACATAATTAGAAAGGAGACTCGCCTCGCTCCGCAGACTCGCAACCGGCATTCGACATCCTTCCGAAGGCTTAAACCAACGCACAACGGCCCGAAACTAGCCAATGATCATACAAATCCATTAATATATGCTCAACTATACGTTACAACTCAATTTATAACAATTCCTAACCCCGAACGAAAAGCTAACCAAAATTCCCTCGGGCCCACATACCCGAAATCCGAAATCTTTTGAAGATAAAGATTACCCATGACCTTAGGAACGTAAATATATAAATTTTCTCCTAATCACATACTCAAAATTGTGGCCAAAATCCAAAGTTATAATTTTCTAGGTTTTCAACCAAAACCTCAATTTTTATACTAATTTCCATGCTTAATCTCATACATAATCAATGTATTTAGCTTAAAATAGGTAGGGATAACATACCTTAATCCTTGATGACAAAAATCCCTTCTTGAAGCATCCCCAAATCGCCCCAAGCCAAGAAAATANAAAATGCCCTCGGGCTCACGTACCCGAAATCCAAAATATTTCGAAGATAAAGGTTACCCACGACCTTAGGAACTTAAATATAAAATTTTTCTCCTAATCCCGTACTCAAAATCGTGGCTAAAATCCAAAGTTATAATTTTCTAGGTTTTCAATCAAAACCTCAATTTTTATACTAATTTCCATGCTTAATCTCATACATAATCAATGTATTTAGCTTATAATAGGTAGGGATAACATACCTTAATCCTTGATGACAAAAATCCCTTCTTGAAGCATCCCCAAATCGCCCCAAGCCAAGAAAATATGAGAGAAGTGAACCAAATCCGACCTTAAAAATGATGCTTCTGCCTTAGCAATTTTCGCTTCTGCGATGGACTTTCCGCTTCTGCGGATGTCGCTTCTGTGGCTTTCTAACCGCTTCTGCGATTTTGGGCTTGAGGGGGCTGACCGCTTCTGCGGTCTGGGGGCCGCTTAAGCGGAACCGCTTCTGCGGTCCCTGGGCCGCTTCTGCGATTTTCCTTGGGCCTGGCCCCTTCCGCTTCTGCGATATTTCGACCACATCTGCGGTCCTGCTTCTGCGGTCCCGCTTTTGCGGTCCCACTTCTGCGGTCCAAGAACCGCAAATGCGGTTATGACAGAAGCAGCACCCTTCAGCCTTCCAAAAATTCCATTTTCGATCCGTTAACGACCCGGAATCTACCCGAGGCCCCCGGGACCCCAACCAATCATACCAACCAATCCCAAAACACATTACGGACCTGCTCGAGGACTCAAATCATATCAAACAACACCAAAATCACGAATTACACCTCAATTCAAGCTTTATGAACTTTGAAGTTTCCAACTTCTATTTCCGATGCCGAAACCTATCAAATCACGTCCGATTGACTTCAAATTTTGCACATAAGTCATATTTGACATTACAGACCTACTCCAACTTTCGGAATTTGATTCCGACTCCGATATCAAAAAGTCAACCCCCCGGTCAAACTCTCCAAAAACCTTCAACTTTCTATCTTTAGCCAAATGGCTTCAAAATGGTCTACGAACCTCCAAATTCACTTCCGATTGTGCCCCCAACTCTAGAATCACTATACTGAGCTATTCACAGTCTCGGAATTCCAAACGGACGTTGATAACACTGATATGCACTTCAAACCAAACTTATGAAATTTCTCCTAAGATACTAACTTCCACAATAGGCGTCAAAATGCTCCAGGGTTATCCAAAACCCACTCCGGGCATATGCCCAAGTCCGAAATCATCATACGAACCTGCTGGAACCTTCAGATCCCGATTCTGAGGTCGTTTACTCAAAATTCCAATCCTAGTTCATTCTTTCAACTTTAAGCTTCCGAAATGGGACTTCTCTTACCACTTCAACTCTGGACTTCTCGAAATTCAATTCCGACCATGCGTACAAGTCATAATGCCTGAAATGAAGCTATTCATGGCCTCTGACTACTGAATGGAGCACTACTACTCAAAACAACCGATCGGGTAGTTACAATTGATATATTGCACATGCGGTGTGACAAGGCAGGGTATGTATATATATGATTATTTGTGAGTTACGCATGTGGCGAGACAAGTTAGGAACATTATGATGCACATATGGCAAAACAAGGCGGGCAGTTATTATGTTATTATTTGCACACATGGCGAGACAGGGTGCGCTATGTCAGGGATTGATTGTGATGATTCATGATGGCTTGGGGGAATTCTTGTTGTTTAATATTATATTATGGTACACTTACCTATATGAGATTTATCTCATGGAAGTTGTGAGGAAATATCTTACGTGTTGTCTGTTCTTTTTCCTACACCTATTAGCTGGTAGGAACTATGTTAAAGCACTTGCACAAGCATACACGTAGTTGAACACTCCTATTAGATGTGAAGTCCTCCTGATTTAGCTGAGTATAAATGTACACCCTCGTTTACTTGTTATATATGTGAAAGTAGCTCTAGTTAGCAAGTGAGTTGTCAGCATGACCATGAGGTTGATGAGGGCATAGGATGCCAAGTGTTAGATTTCATGTACTGGGACTCATGAGCTATAATTTGTCTGAGATTCAGTACTTCATGGAAATTGTTGGATAAGACATGTTATGAACACTGTCATAGGACCTAGGTTATTGCTTACCTTTACTATATTGTGAATTCAGGATTTGGGTTTGTGTTTTCGCTCACTCTTCTATGTCATTATTTTGGTATTTTTGTTGTTACTTGTTTTCTTCCCTTATTATGATGGTAGTATTGTTATCCATTTCATTTAGTCTTTATATATACATCATGTTCCATTGTTCCTATATTAGTATAGTTTATTGGGCCGGTAGGTGTCTTGACTGTTCCTCGTCACTACTTGTAATGACCCAATCGGTCGTTTTGAGCCCTAGCACACCGTTTAGCCGTTCGAGGCCATGAGAAACTTCAATTTAGGCATTATTACTTGTACGCATGGTCGGAATTAAATTTTGGAAAGTTCGGAGTTGATTTGGAGAGGAAATTCTCATTTCGGAAGCTTAAGTTGAGAAAATTGTCGAGGATGGGATCTAAGAGTAAATGACCTAGGAATCAAGATCTGAAGGTTCTAGTAGCTTTGTATAATGATTTCAAACTTGGGCGTATGCCCGGATCGGGTTTTGGATGAACCAGAAGTGTTTTGGCACCTATTGTGGAAGTTAGCATTTTGGAGGAAATTTCATAAGTTTGGACTGAAGTGCATTTCAGTGTTATTGATGCCTGTTTGGGTTCCGAGTCTGGGATTATCTCTGTATGGTAATTCTGTAGTTGGGAGCGCAATCGGATATGAATTTGGATGTTCGGGGAGCATTTTGGAGCCATTTGGCTAAGGATAGAAATTTAATGGTTTTTGAGAGGTTTGACCGAGGTGGACCTTTTGATATCGGTGGAGTAGGTCCGTAATGTCGAATATGACTTTTGTGCAAAATTTGAAGTCAATCAGACATGATTTGATAGGTTTAAACACCAGAAGTAGAAGTTTGAAATTCTAAAGTTCATAAAGCTTGGATTGGAGGTTGATTCATGGTTTTAGCGTTGTTTGATATGATTTGAGACCTCGAGCAAGTCCGTAATGTGTTTTGGGGATGTTTGGTACGATTGGTTGGGGTCCCGGGTGCCCCAGATGGATTCCGAGTGGTTAACGGATTGAAAATGAAATTTTTTGGAAGGCTGAAGTTGCTGGTTGCTAGTGTAACTACACCTGTGAGAATAGGGTCGCAGGCGCAGAGCCGCAGAAGCGGCCTAATGGTCGCAGATGTTGTTTTGTTAAAGGAAAGCTGGGACCGCAGATACAGTCATTTGGCCGCAGAAGCCGGACCATATCTGCGAGAATGGAAGTGCATAAGCGGAAAATCGGAGCCTGGAGGAAACCGCAGAAGCGGTCAAGGGACCGCAGGTGCGAAAAGTGCTGGAGGCAGAGATGTGTTTTAAAAATCGGGATTTGGCCATTTTCTGTCATATTTTCTTGGCTTGGGCAATTTTTAGGAGAGCTTCAAGTGGGATTTTTCATCATCAACGATAAGGTAAGCTAATCTCATCCATCTTGAGTTAAATACATCGATTATGTATGGATTTTAGCGTGTAAATTGGTAGAAATTTGGGGTTTTGATAGAAAGACCTAGAAATTTATATTCTTGGAATTTTACCACTATTTTTGGGGTATGGAATTAAGAGAAAATTATATATTTGAGTTCGTAAGGCTATGGGTAAACTTATTCTTTGAAAATTTTGGAAATTCGTGCACGTGGACCCGAAGGCATTTTTATTAACTTTTCGATCGGGGTTAGGAATTGTTATAAATTGGATTAAATGAGTAGTTTATTGTATATTAATGTATTTGCATAACTATTGGCTAGTTTTTAAGCGTTGTGCATTAATTTGAGTTTTCGGAAGGGCGTGGAATGCCGGTTATGGATCTTTGGAGCGAGGTGAGTCTCCTTTCTAAACTTTTGAGAGGGAATTGTCCCCATAGGTGAAATAATTGGTTATGTGCTCCTATTTGTGGGGGATACGTACGCATGAGGTGACGAGAGTCCGTGCGTAGCTTCTAATATGTGTAAGTCCGGATAGTCCAGGACTCAAAAAACATGCTATACTTGGAATAATTGCAATCTCATTGACAGTTGAATTTCTTAAATCCTACCGAATTGGTAAATAAATTTATAAGAGAATTATACTTTATTCATTAAATCATTAAAAGAGAATTGGCTTCTAATGGGATAAATATTCCCCATAAAATTCTTAATTTGTTGTTGAGCATGTGTTTCTACGTGTACCTGCGTCGCATGTATGGTATGTGAGCAAGGTGATTGTTCATTTATATTTGACCATGTCACATGTATGATTCGCGAGCGGGTTAATAGATGCATCTATGGTTTGGTCCGCTCGACCCTCCGCAGTGCACATTTTAAATATTGTTGGATTGAGCCATACAACCTCGGCATGAGTTGCATGCTGGTATTGCTTGCTTTGATATTTGTTGATACTAATATTTGCTCTCCTGACTTGAGATAATTGTTAATTAATGGATTATGAATCCGGAGACTTTTAATAAAGAGGAACGTTTACCTAGTTAGTAATTTACATGAATCTACTATTATTCTTAATAAATCGTGAGTCATCGAATTAATATTATTATTTTTAGGCCTTTAATAAGTGTTGAAGTTGCAATCTCGTCTTTACTTATTCGAGATTAGGCAGGATTCTTACTGAGTACATGTTATTTTTGTACTCATACTACACTTCTGTGCATTTTTGTTGTACAGGCACATGTACTTCTAGTGGCCTACTGGGCGTAGCAGCATGGATGATACTGGGACTCGCTGAGCTGCATTACTCGAGGCGGCCTGTAGCTATTATAGTCCCTTTTAGTATATTGTATTTACTTTATGTCCATTTGTATTCCGGACGGATATTGTATTGAATTATTTCTTAGAAATAGCTCATGCACTTGTGACACCGGGTTCTGGGGATGTCTATGGGTTTATTCAGAAACTTTAAAAAGTTGTTAAATGTTTCACTATTTATTAAGTGGAATTTATTATGTATTGTTTAAATGTATAAAAGAAGTGATTTTGGGAATATTTAAAACAAGAATTTAATTAAATAGTTTGGTTGGCTTGCCTGACAGGGGTGTCCGGTGCCATCACGACCCTTGGTGGATTTTGGATCGTGACACTAATCCACCGAGGTTAGTATTGATTCTAAATGGGCACCGCGGTGGTGTGCTCATGCTACTCTTCTGCACATTTTTATTGTGTAGATCCAGGTACTTCCACTCAGTCTTATCATCCTTGAGGCGAGGCGCTTCTGTAGAGAATTCGAGGTATATCTGCCGCGTCCGCAGACCGAGAAGTCCCTTTCTATCTTTCTGTAATAAGTATATCCCTTTAGTAGTTTTCCTTTTTGTTAGTTATTTCTGGAGTTGGAGCTTCTTATGTATCTCTTAGATTGTGATTTATGGGGTTTCAGCTTTTGGGAATGTTAGGTTGAGATTTTGTACTATTATGTGCCAGGCATCGTCTTAACCACTGTTTTATTTTACTACCTCAGTTTTTTTTAAATTATTTCTTCCGCAATTGTTGTTTATATTTCGCACTGTTAGTCTTACCTAGTTGTAGAGAATAGGTGCCATCAGGATGGTTCACGGAGGGTGACCGGTGGTTGTGACACCTTCCTATAAAAGAAAATCAAAAAATATTTTTCTCTTCTATGGTTTTCCCCCCTTAATAATTGGTCATAGACTATCTGTTTCAAAAAGAAAAGATATATGCTTGCTTAAGCTTGAGTTTAGAATAGATTATAGAACATTAAGTCTAGAAAATTCAAAAAAAAAATTTGCTTCTTTTATTTCTCTTTTCTCATCAGAGTAGTCATCAAGGTAAAAAAAAAGAACATTAGTTTGTTTAGTCTATACTCGATTTTCTAGAACTACACTTGATCTTATTGATAAGGGACATGATACGTAGGCAACCTACATAAGGGTTCGATCGAATAATCATTAAAAACAAAAAAAAAGGAAAAAGAAAAGAAAAAAAAAGAAAAAAGAGAGAATAAAGTTGTGGGATGTGAAAAATTAGAGGAAAGAAAAGAGCGATAATCAAAAAGAAAAGAGGGGGAATGAAATGAAAAACCAAGCTGTGCTAGAAAGGAAAATGAAGAGGAAACAGCGCAACAAGAGTGAAATTGGGATGATGCCATATGACCTTCGTTCCCTCGAAGTCATTTTAGAACCGATAACTGTGACTAGGTGCATTGAACATAATGTGAGATTATCTTATGTTAAATTCCCTAACGCTAAGGTGATGACTTCATTTTGTTCCTCTTTGTTATCTTCATCATTGGTTTGTGCTTCTTAAACTGGTAACTTCTCCCTATAACATAAAGTCGAAAGGAAATAGCAGACGACAATGGAATTGAGTTGGTTGATATCGGTGCCCGTAAGCAATTGGTTGAACAGGACACTGGGTTGGTTGGAGAGGTAAGGATGTTAAGACAGCACATGATAGACAGGTATCAGGCTTGGACGACTGGGAAGGCACCACCCTTGCCACCACCTAGCTTTCTTGATGCTACCTATACCAGAACTCTGTTCATAGTGACAGATGATCCACCATGCTCTCCAAATTATCCCGCTTATCACAGCTTTTCCAATCACCCTAGTAACTCCATCACTCGTCCTCCAACTACTTTTCCCAAAAATTGCCCTCCTATCATATCCACTATCCCCGCGATCACAACTTATCAACAATATTCCCTTCATAGATCCAACAATGAACACCCATAAAAAACTCATGATGCCCAATATTACCCCTCAGAGGTTGCCCACAAGGTCCCTGACTCATACGATCATAGCCCTCAAAATGAGCCTCATGTTGAAAATGAAAAGTTCACAGGAAAAGAAGGGCGAGATAAAATATACAGGAAGCTGAAAGGTATAGAACTATCCTTAAAGAACAATGTAGGGGATGGGAAATCAGATTAATATGTCTTACAATGATTTATGTATGTTCCCTAATGTTCATCTGCCTGCGCGTTTTAAAATGCCAAAGTTTAACTTGTATGATGGGCGTGGAGATCCAATAGCCCATCTGAGGGGTTACTGCAATGAAATGAGAAGTTTTGGCGGGAAAGATGATTTTATGATGGCGTATTTTAGTGAGAGATTGATTGGGGCAGCCTTGGAATAGTATACTCATCGAGATGTCAATAAGTGGCATGCATGGGGTGACATGGCTCAAGATTTTGTTCGACGCTTTCAATACAATCTATCATTATCCCAAACTGCTCCTCCCTATCTAAGATGGAAAATAAATTGGAGGAAAGTTTTAGGGAGTTTGGGCTCAGATGGAGGGAACAAGCTGCTCGGGTCAGTCCCTTGATTGGTGAGGAAGAAATGGTTGAGCTTTTCCTACTAGCCCAGGGGCCTACTTCAGTCATTTGATCCCGGCCTTGGGTAAACCTTCCAATGATGTGGTAAAAATGGGGGAGATGGTAGAAGAGGGAATCAAGTCATGCAAAATCACGAGTTATTCTGCATTGAAAGACACTTCAAAAGACATTCAGAACATCTAGTAAGTTTGGGTGGAAGAAAGAGAAATAGAAAAGATGTTGTTGAGCCTTGCCAATGACAGGATCCAGTGGGCATTCTTAATCAACGCTTTCAACCTCAATATCAGCCCCATGGATATCCATGTTCTCTAGATAATCCTCCCCAATGCTACTTCTCTCCACAAAATCCCCAAAATCATACCTCATCTTCCCATTACTCTATCTACAGTGCACTGACATATGTTCAAAATCCACAAAACCTACAATGGCCTACACCACCTCTACATATGTCTTAACTATCCCCTCAAGAATATCAACCACCTACCTATAAAAGGTTCCAACCGAGGCCAAAGTACAAAATGAAAAGGCAACAGCAAAAGGAAAAGACTTTCACTCCCGTGAGAGAATCATATGCCAGTTTGTTCCAAAGGTTGAGGCAATTGGACATGTTGAAGTCGATTCAGATAAAAATATCGAACCCTCTTCCAAAGAATTTTGATTATTCTGAAAGGTGCGCATATTGATCTAATGCCCCGGGTCACAACATAGAAAAGTGTTGGCATCTGAATATAGCAGTTTAAAAGCTTATTAATGCATGTGGCATTGTTGTGCAAAATCCAAATGCAATAGACACTAACCAAAGTCTATTGCCTGTTCATAATGAGACGCATATAGTGGGTATGGTTTGTATTGAAAAGGAATATGAGAACTCTTCTGAGATCCTCGGAGGGCCACTTGCCACAAAGCTTCTACCATTATCAGTCTCGGTTCCAGAACTTAATCTTAAGAACGAGCTGGCAAAAGGGACCCAAAGCAATTTGCTAAGGTCAATATGGTGGAGACTTGTGAAGGTCCTACTACTATTAATAAGGAACTCAATGGTTAAGATGTTGGGCTTTTTGATTAGAAAGATGCTCCTTTCTTGGCTAGCCAGGGAGGAATCTTGGTAGTTTATTTTGTTGTCATATATGTTTTTCGGGTTATTTTAGGTTTGTAATACGAATATTGTCTTGTGACTAAAACCCTTCTATCCTTTTATTTTGCCTAGTTCGTTTAGTCGTAGTAACTCGTCTAGTGTTATCTAGTTTTGTTCCTGGGTTGTAACCCAAGTTTTTCTTGCTTGTTTCTTTTGTTCATACTTTTTCACCATCAGTTTAATGTAATCTCCTAATTTTTGTTATTTCTTGTCCGTTGTGCTTAGTTCTCTTTTTCTTTTTATAAGTCTTTTCATGTTGTCTCTAGTAACATGACATGCACATGTAGTTCTCAGCCTTGTCTTAAAAGCTGGTCTAATCATGAAGCAATGAAACAAGTTTTGAAGATGAATATTTGAGGGAAATAAATAAAGATTTGCACATTTTGAGATCACTTAAAGCCCGAATGGTGTGAAATTAGGGCAGATAGTTTGGGAAGTTAATAGGACAACAAGAATTTATTGCAAAAGAGTGCATCCCAATAATTTGAAGCGAACAACTTTAAGTTCAAGTGTATCTCAAGTAGCAAGGTAAATCCAAGGGAGTTTGCTCCGAACAGACGGATGGTATCCATTGTGAAGAAAAATTACCCGATGAGAGTTTTGTACTTGATAAGGCACTAAAGACAAGTGGAAGGCACATTAGTGATATCAATGTCGAAGCTGCAAAAGAAATGTTGTACTTGGCATTTTCAGGGATTGGGAAGCCCCTTTTCAGCTGCCCAAACACTTTATACCATTCGATACCTCTTTTGAGCCTATGATAATTTTCTTGACCTCCCCTCTCTTGGAGCCGAGTTAGAGTAATTACATAAAAAAAAGGAAAGTAAAGAAAATAAATTCATGCCCCATAAGGTTTGTTTTAAGAAGTTTCATTCAGGAAAAAAAAGTTTTGAAAACAAAAAAAACAAAAAAAGGAAAGGAAAATAGCAGCAACAAAGAGTAGTCATGTGAACTATACGTTCGACCTAATTCTTGTCTCCACAAGATACGTGGGCAGCCTTACGATTGGGGCGTACCAAATAAAATGTTTCATGATCCCACGAAGTCAATATGGAGGTTTTTCTTAGAACCAAGTTCTCTTGTTTTAGAAATTGGGGCAAAGTTTTAGAATGGATTTCAAAAGATGTAAATAAATTAAACCCGTTGTCTTAGTTATTTTGAGCCTTTATGATATCCTTTATTTCTATCCCTATCCAAAAGCCACATTACAATCCAAAAAAGAACACTCAGATAATCTTTGAGAGTGTCGAGCTAGATATTCCATGAGCATATGATGTTTTCACTATGGTCAATGCCTTGTCATCTATAGAATCAAAGGAAATAAAAAGAAAAAGAACAAAATGAGAGAGAATTATCAGTGAAAACCTTCATAGGCACCATAAGGCAACGGTAAGTTGAGAGAAAGAACAAAATGAGAGAGGCTTGATGGTGAAAACCCTTCAGGCACTACAAGTCGAATAAGGATAGTGAGTCAGATAGGATAATCAGAGCATTGAAGCCCAGTTTCATGGTCAAAAGGTACAACAAGAATTGAATATTAGACTTGCTTGACAGATTAGCCCACTTAATCTAAAAGTGCATGTCATGGTTATTAGAGTTGGTATCCTCATCTGATAAGTTTCGACTTGGTGAATTTCCTATTAGGTATCATTTCTTTCCATTGTCCCATTACTATGTTCCTCTTGATTTGTTTAAGTCCTCTTCTTGAGTCTGTTTTATCAAAACAAGTGAAAAATGACTTCAAAATTTGCTACTAGCTTTTCAATTGCACAAAGCGAAGTCTGGCTAGTACATCAAAGTGGCTTAAGTCAGGAAAGAGTAGTATGCACACTGTGTTGGTGACAGTTGATGTGCTTTGGAATTCATGTGAAATATAAAGGTGTGGTATATGTCAATTTATTAGCACAATACAACAGATAGAGGGTATAGGGTGTGAACGGATCAGAGGTATTTTCTGTGATAAGGGTGATAGAGAAAGTGGTTAGTCAATAAACAAGCAAGGTCTTTCGATTTAAAATCAAAGTTATCATGGCAAGTGAAGGAGAAATATCCCTCAAAGTCAAGGCAGAAAACCAACCACCATATTTAATGTCACAAGTTTTTTTTGTTTGAAACAGGGACAAAGACTATGTCCAAATCAAAGCTTGGAAGCTTGAGTTTTTGCAGTGCCGCGCCCAAATTTTGTCAGCACAAAGGCTGTTTGAGAAGGTTTTGACTTGCTAGACATTCCCCTAGTTGAGTAGGCTTTTACCTCCTGCATATTCCCCTAGTTGAGATGACCATTACCTCCTAGGCATTTTTCCTAGTTGAGAAGAACCGTACCTCTTAGGCATTCTCGTTAGTCAACAGAGTTTTTAGCATTCCTTAAGTTCAGGGGTCCCGCCTGGAGAATAGGGTTAGTTTTATTTTCCTTAAATTATTAATATTTAGCATTCCTTAAGTTCAGGGGTCCCACCTGGAGAATAGATTAAGTTTTAGCTTTCTTAAATTATTAGTCTTTAGCATTCCTTAAGTTCAGGGGTCCCGCTTGGGGAATAGGGTCATTTTTAATTTTCTTAAACGGTTAGTCTTTAGTCTTTCTTGAGTTAAGGGGCCCCGCCTGGAGAATAGGGTCAGTTTTTAGTTCCCTTAAGTTGTTAATATTAGTTTTCCTTAAGTTCAGGGGTCCCACCTGGAGAATAGGGTCAATTTTAGTTTTCTTAAGTTTTTAATCTTTAGTTTTCCTTAAGTTCAGGAGCCTCGCCTGGAGAATAGGGTCATTTTTAATTTTCTTAAGTGGTTAGTCTTTAGTTTTCTTTGAGTTCATGGATCCCTCCTGGAAAATAGGGTCAATTTTTAATTCTTTTAAGTTGTTAGTCTTAGTTCTCCTTAAGTTCAGGGGTCCCTCCTAGAAAATAGGGTCAGTTTTAGTTTTCTTAAGTTGCTAATCTTTATCTTTCCTTGAGTTCAAGGGTCCCTCCTAGAGAATAGAGTCAATTTTTAATTTCCTGTAGTTGTTAAGCCTTAGCTTTCCTTGAGTTTTGGGGACCCGCTTGGAGAATATGGTCAATTTTTGGTTTAGTCAAGCTCAGTTTATATTTTTCCTTAGGTCAATCTCACAAGAGACGCACGTCCTAGTCGAGTTTTTAGTTTTACTTTCACCTTTGCATCTTTCATCAATAGCATAAGTGATTCACAGTTCTGCTAACAATTCACAAATCTTCCTAATGCAAACATGGGCAAAAAAATTTTGTTTGGTTGGTTGCTTTTATTGCAGGCACCCACCTGGAGAACGAGGGGCAATGTTTCAAAAATTGGTTCAGAGAAATACCAAGATCCCGCCTGAGAAACGGGGTCAACTTTAAATTTCATTCAAAATCAAGCAAGAGGATCTCGCTTGAAGAACACGGTCAACTTTGAGTTTTCAAGTTCAAGTCAGAGGCATCCGCAGCCCGCCTGAAGAACAAGGTCAACTTTCAATTTACAAGTTCAAGTCAGAGAGGCATCAAGATCCCACCTATGATATCATGTTGTCATGGCCCAAAATCCACTAAGGGCCGCGATGGTGCCGGACACTGCTGTCAGGAAAGCCAACCCAAATTACTTGATGAAGTTCTCATTTTTAAAAATCTTGAAAACTAAGATTTTCCTTCAATTTTTCATAAATAAACAGATTACTACTTCAATTCAAATTAAATAATAAGCAATTAGTACAAAATATTTCGAAACCATCCCAGAACCCAGTGTCACAAGTGCATGAGAATCTACTAATAAGGAAATAAAAATACATCACCCGTCCGGAATACAGTGGACAGGAAGTAAATAACACATACTGGAAGTGAAATACTAGCTGCGGGCCACCTCGAATAATGCAACTCACCTAGTCCCAGA
>MU772675.1:24070-65388 GCA_026770625.1 Nicotiana glauca | reverse complement strand
GAAAATATGCTCAAATAAACTAGAAATATGATCACCTCTCTAATTTGTGGTTCGATTTGTCATGTTCCTAAGATATTGACGTTGCTAAGAGTCTCGGGGTATAGTAGGACTTAAAGAAAGCCCAATCGAGTTATGTAGGCTAAACCTTCTCTCTCGGAAGTGAATTCCATATTTGTTTGTAAGTTTAAATGTGGTTTACCTACCAAAATTGTATAGTCCCGAGTCGCCTCTTAAAAGAAGTTTAGCATGCTAATTGGGTGAAAAGAATTGCTCTGTTTAATGCTCCTAGCTACTATTGTGTGTATTAAATGATTTGGTTGATTATGTCTACTTGGTTTACTTGTTGATGAGATGTAATGACATATGGGAATGAATCGAATAAGGAAGTGTGAAACAAATATAAAATAAGTCTCAAATCTTATGAACTAACTTCCAAAAGTAGAATGGCCTAAAGGTCTTGTACCCGAACTATGCCCATAAGTGGCTGTTTTATATAATGCTTTGCCTTGTAGACACTCTCAAGGTGTAATATAATTGTTGGTTGGTATATTCCTCTTTGGGAAGAGTCCCTTATGCTTGATGATTCTATCTCTGTTGAATTTGAAAATACATAACCTACGGAATATTTGATACATTGATATTGGTTGGTGATCTTTGAAAATAAAGGTATGAAAATGTGAGAAACCGAATATGGCCACCGTTCCAAGAATAAAGAATATTGTGAATGGCCAAATGAGCCAAGGAAATACTGTTGTTGTTGGTGACTGGAAATACTAATTGGAATCTATAAATTGTGAAGGATATTGAGGTAAGCATGGTTGCGTTTATGATATATTCCTATACTTGTATTTATATTACAATTGTGTGAAATACTAAATTGAATCAAATATGTTTTCGGGAGTATCTTTAGCAACACCGAGGAAGGGTGGGTCATAAGACTCATTCCTAAAACTACATGTGCCGGTGTAGGAGTGCATCGAGCTTATTCCCCTTAACTGGGATGATCTTGGCAATATTGAAATTTGGCAATGCCAACCCACACGGCATATGTAGGAAGGCAGCTTAGCCGATCGGGCCGTGATCGGACGCCATGCCGCACACATGGTGGTATAGTGCTGGAAATCAATAAATCTGGAAATTTGATACCTGGGAATTAAAAACTGGAAATTTGTGATTTGGTATATGTCTCTAAAAGGGATGACTTAGCCGATCGGGTCGTGATGGGACTCTGTGCTATCAAAGATGGTGGTAAAACTTATATCGGTGCTAGAGATCTCCCAACCAAACAAAAAGTATATATATTATTTTCATAAAGTAGAGGACTAACAAGTTTCAAAATTGGGTGTTGGAATATTGTTGATCTTGACTTACTGTTTGTGGATTCTTTGCTTGTATGGATATTCTAATATGAAATAGGACTTTTAGCCTTACATACTAGTGCTATTCGATGGCACTAACGTCCCTTTTGCCAGGGGCGCTACAATTGTGTTATGATTGTAGGTGGTTCTACAGCAGGTACTCCAGTCCACCGGCGGTAGCACCTCCTCTACTTTTATTCAGCTGTGTTGGTGAGCCCCTCTCCATCCCGGGGTCATGTTATGTATCTTTTGTTCTTTCTCTAAATACATTTTAAGGTATAGTCGGAGCCTTATTACCGGTATTTCTCTATTGCTCTTATCTTATATTTAGAGGCTCCATAGACTATTGTGGGTGGAGGTTGATGTTGGGAGTCCGGGCTAGAAATGTTGGTACTTTACAAGCATGTTTTTCATTAAATTTGTAAACTTGTAATATTTTGAAAACTAAATGAAGCAATTACAAAGAATGAAATGAGGGTTGCTAACAACAGATTTCCTTGCGTTTTATTAAATGGGATAATATCCCCTCTTTATTTATGAACTAGTTTGGGTAGATGAAACATAGCAGGCTTGCTTAGTCGGTTTTACTCGGTTGAGCGCCGATCGCACTCTTCGGATTTTGCGGCGTGACAACGGGACGATATCCCGGGAGATCCCCTGTTGCTATCTCTGTATACTGAGTTATATTCCTTCTGTGGATCTATTCTTTATTGATTTTTAGTATTTTAGTTATACTGTCGCATTTCATACTGTTTTCCTTGTTTTTTTATATATATAACCAGTAGGGCCCTGACCTTCCTCGTCACTACTCAACCGAGGTTAGGCTTGGCACTAATTAGGTACTATTGTGGTGTACCCATGCCCTTTCCTACACATGTTTTTCATGTGTAGATCTAGGTTCTTCTGCTCAGCCGTTCTATCAGTGAGGGGGGCGATATCAGAGACTTCGCGGTATATCTGCCGCATCCGTGAATCCAGAAGTGTAATGACCCAAAAGGTCATCACTTGCTTTTAAATTGAATTCTGTGTTCTGAGGCCTTAAAAACATCTTTTATCTTTACTTTGATTTGCGTGCGCAGTCCGAGCATGTAGTCAGAAAGCTGTTATGTGAAAAATCTATGAAATTTTGGCTTAAAATGCATTTAAGTTGACTTTAGTCAACATTTTGGGTAAACGGACCCGGACCAGTAATTTGATGGTCCCAGAGGATCTGTAGGAAAATATGGGACATGGGCGTATGCCTGAAATTGAATTCCAAGGTTCCAAGCCCGATAAGTGAATTTTTGAAGAATTTTTTTTTTCTGAAATTGTTTACAGGATTTGGAAATGAAATTTGATTAGAACATGTTGGTATCGAGCCCGTATTTTTATTTCGGTGCCCGGTACAGGTCTTATATATAATTTAAGATGATTCTGTGGAATTTGGTGAGAAACGAATGTCATTTGACGGATTCAAACTTTAAATGAAAATTTTGATGCTTTAAGAAGTTTTGGAATAATTCAATGATTTTGAGGTTTAATTCGATGTTAATGATGTTAATTTGGTAATTTGATCATACGGATAAGTTCATATGATGTTTTCGAGTTAGTATGCATGTTTGGTTTGGAGCCTCGAGGGCTCGGGTGAGTTTCGGACGGGTTTCGGAAGGTTTTGAACTTAGAAAAAGTTGCAGATTTTTAGCTGTTGGTATTCTGATATGTCGTTCTTTGTGTTCGCGGGAGGACCCTCACGAACACGATGTGTTAATTTTTGCTGAGGAAATTCCTTCTATGCAAACACATAACCTAGGTCGCGAACGCGAGGCATTAGGGGGTCTTCCCTTCGCGAATGGGGCCCTGGACACGCGAACGTGAAGTCTAATAGCCTAGGCAGAGGGATGGATGCTATACCCTACGCGAACGTGACCACTTGGACGTGAATGCGAGGGCTCGAGGAGTCTCTTCTCTGTGGATGCGAGCCCACTTACGCAAACGCGAAGGCCTAACAGGCCTGACTTATCACGAACACGATGGGCCTGTCCCAAACACGATGAGTAAATTCACCCAGTTATTGTAACAGACCAGAACAGTAGCCATTACGGGATTCAACCAAAATTTCATAACTTCTTCTTTTCAACTCCAAATTGGGTGAATTTTGAAAGGGGATTTCACCACCAATTCATAGGTATGTAAACTTTGACTCATTTTCATCAATTTCTATTAACAAACATCAGATTTCAAGGCTTAAATCATGTGACTAAGGGTAGAAAATTAGGCATTTGGGTAGAGTTAGGGTTTTTTTTTTATATATTTGTGATTTAGACCTCATTTTGGTGTCAAATTTTGAAACTAATTATATATTCGGGCTCGTGGGTGATTGGGTAATAGGGTGTTGGTCCAAACCTCATGTTTTGACCAAGTGGGTCCGGAGGTCAATTTTTGACTTTTTGGGAAGAATGGTTAGAAAGCCATAATTAAATATTGGAATTGGATTATTTAGCATTTATTGATGTTATAAAGTCGATTATGTAAGTGTTAGGTCTAACCTTAGCTTGAGGGATTAGGAGTTGAGTCCTATTTGCTAATTGCTTCTTGTTGAGTACGACGTATAGGCATGGTGACGAGTATCTATACATTGATGTCGAGCATGACCGTGAGTCTTAAATTGATAGTGTTGTGTTCTTATGTGATACTACAGATTCTTTAATTGATGATTCTCGATATTGAGCAAAGATTAAATTTGTTCTTGTGGAAATTGCTTATGATTTGAATATTGATCTTAGCTGAGATGAATAGAGGTTGAGTTAATATTGGTTATAGCTGATTCTCCCTTGTCGGGATATTTTTACTTTTATTGTTGATCCCTTGCCGGGATAGTGTATTTCATTGTTGATCCCTTGTCGGGATACTGGATTTTATTGTCGATCCCTTGCCGGGACTCTTGGTATGGTTGTTGCTAAAGGTATATGAAAATATAGATCTGGTTGCACACTACAACACTACTATATATGAGGATCAAGTTGCACGCCTCAACAATACTATATATGGATTGGCTTGCACGCCGCAACAATATTTTATATGGATCGGGTTCTACATCACAATAATATTAAATATGGATCGGGCGGCACACCGCAACAATGTTATATTAGATCGGGTTCCGCGCCACAACAATATTATTATTATTTTGTTGTAGATTCTGAGTTGTTCTCTCGTGTATCTTTTATTTCCTGCTGGATTTGGAATTTTTCCTCGTAGCATGTACCCCCTCCCATTAAATTGTTTATTCCTGCTATTTTTTGTTATATATTATATAACTGCACAAGTTTATCTGGAGTCTGTTCCTAGCCTCATCACTACCTCGCCGGGGTTAGGCCAGACACTTACCAGCATATGGGGTCAGTTTTGCTGATACTACACTCTGCACTATATGTAGATATCGAAGCAGCATTTGGGCAGTAGCAACCTGAGAGCCAGCCTTCGGTCCAGCCAAAAAGCCCGAGGTAGTTCTGCAGGCGTCCGTAGGCCCGACGCTCTTCTATCTATGATTATGTTCTATTTTCACTTGTTTCCAAGACAAACTGTATTTCTTTTTTCAGATATTATATGTAGCACTCATAGACAGTTCGTGGTTATTATGACACTGATTTCTTGATATAGGCATATATTGGCATTTTTGTACTAATTTTAGTATTTAATTTGACTAAGTCTTTCGCTTGATTTCATCTTCCGCAATTATTTTAGTGTTGATCACCTGTTTATTTTAAGTTGTTAAAAAGAATTAAAATTAATGAGCTAAGATTACTACATTTCGTGGCTTGCCTAGCTTCTACGAGTAGGCACCGTCACAACCCTTGAGGTGGGAAATTCGGGTCGTGATAAGTTGGTATTAGAGCTCTAGGTTGCATAGGTCTCACAATTCACGGACAAGCTTAGTAGAGTCTGAGGGATTGGTATGGAGACTTTTGTATTTATCCCCAGAGGATACCGAGTTAGGAAAACTTCCCATTTGTTCTTTCTTGTCGTGCGGTTTAGTTTCTCAACGCTAATTGAACTGCTACTCTGTTCTTTCACAGATGGCGAGAACATGTGCTTCCTCATCTACCGATCAGCAGCCCGAGCCCCCAGCATCAGCTCCCACGAGAGGAAGAGGGCGAGGCCGAGGCCGTGTTAGTGGCCGAGGCCGTGTTAGTGGCCGAGGCCGTGTTAGTGGCCGAGGCAGGGGCAAAGCTCAGCCCAAAGTAGCAGCACCAGCGGCGGAGCCTTACGTTGATTTCGAGGATGCGGTTCCGATGGGCCCAGCTTAGGTCCCATAGGGGTTTATTGCTACCCCAGTTCTTAAGGATGCTCTAGTCTGTCTAGTGGGCCTTATGGAGAGTGTCACCGAGCAGGTCTACTTCCTGTAGCACCAGCCGTCTCTCAGGCTGGAGGAGAAGCCCAGACTCTTGCCACTCATACTCTGGAGCTGGTAGCTCCCCAGTTTTAGACTCCAGTAGCTCAGCCAGTTGGGGCAGTTCAGCTGGGTGTGGTAGCTCAGACCGACGATGGTGCAGTTATGTCTGCTGATGCTTTGTAAAGATTGGACAGGTTCACCAAGCTCTTCACTACTACTTTCAGCGATGCATCTACTGATGATCCCCAGGATTATCTAGACAACTGTCATGAGGTTCTCAAGAACATGGGGATAGTGGAGACTAATGGGGTCGATTTTGCTACTTTTCACTTATCTGTATCCATCATGACTTGGTGGAGAGATTATTGCTTGGCTAGACCAGCCGGATCACCAGCTTTGACTTGGGAGCAGTTCACTCAGCTATTTCTGGAGAAGTTTCTCCCCATCACTCAGAGAGAGGCATATCAGAGGCAATTTGAGCGTCTCCAACAGGGTTCTATGACCGGTTACTCAGTATAAGACGAGATTTATTGACTTGGCTAGTCATGCTCTTATCATACTTCCCATCGAGAGAGAGAGGGTGAGGAGGTTCATAGATGGACTTATTTAGCCAATTCATCTTCAGATGGATAGAGAGGCTGGGAGTGAGATATCTTTCTAGGAGGCGGCCAATGTGGCCCGGAGAGTTGAGATGGTTCTGCCACGGGGGAGGGGGGGGTCATAGGGCAGACAAGAGACCCCGTCAGTTAGGCAGATTCAATGGTGCCTTATTTAGAAGTAGGGATTCATATGGTAGAGGTCATCCTTCTTGGCCCTTTCAGTGAGCACTTTAGGTTTCTTACGGTGCTTTAGGTGGTCATGGTTCTCACATGCAGTATTCTGAGTAGCATCCCTACAGTGCGCCACTAGCTCCTATCAGTGCACCGCCACCCTAGAGTTTTCGGGGTGGTCATTCAGGTAGCCAGGTTCAGTCTCAGTTTCCTCAGTCGCAGCTCTCGTGACGATGCTATGAGTGTAGTGAGTATGGTCATATCAGGAGAGCTTGTTCGAGATTGGTGGGTACTCAGTCGTAGCAACAGGGTTCCAGCACTATGGTTCAAGCACCAGGCGTTCCACAGCCTCGCCAGCCAGCTAGAGGTGGGGGTAGAGGTGCTAGAGCTAGAGCTTAGGCCGCTAGAGGTGGAGGCCAGCCAGCGGCAGATTCTCCTAGAGATATGGTTCAGGGTGGTGGGGCCCAGCCTCGATGTTATGCTTGTTATACCCTATTTTAACATGGGTCAAATTAAAGTATAACATATTGGTAATTCTGAAGGTTTAATTAATTTTAAGAGAGTCGCCACATAATTATTTTCAAGGTGAATTAGGACACCAATTTTAGCTAAGTAATACTTAAAGTTAACTCTGTTTTATGATCTGCTTAACCTTAGAAATTTTATGTAAGGTTTCTAATTAATTGTGATGAACCAGCACGTCGTCACATGAGTTATCGCCCCTTTTCCCCCATTTCTATTTCCTTAGGTTTCATTATAAGAGTCTTGGGTGAATGAGTTGAATTAGATTGGTTTTAGATGGAAAATGAGACACTTAGTCCCTTTAAGGAGGTCTTATTTTGGAAAAGTCAACTGGATGTTGATTTATAAGTTAAAGGGCTCGGATGTGATTTCCGGCAATTCGGTTAGCTTTAGGAGATGATTTGTGACTTAGGATAGTGATCGTAATTGGTTTTGGAGGTTCGATGTAGAATTAGGCTTAAATTGGCAAAGTTAGTATTTTTGCAAATCCCGGTTGATGGGTGAGATTTTGATCCGAGGGTCAGAATGGAATTTCGAGAGTTGCTATAGCTTCGTTAAGTGATTTTGGATGTGTGTACAAAATTTCAGGTCATTCGGAGGTGTTTTGGTCGAGTTTTTGATCAAATGCGTATTTTTGAAGTTTTTGAGAAACTTAGGCTTGTATTCGGTGAGAATTGATTATTTTAGCGTTGTTAGATGTGTTTTGATGATTGGAACAAGTTTGAATGATGTTTTAGGATGTGTTGGTGCTTTTGGTTGAGGTCCCGAGGGCCTCGGGTGAGTTTCGGACGGTGAAACGAACCAATTCTAGCTTGTAAAAGTTGAACCTTTTCCAACTGAAGTGATGCAGGTATTTGCCCATCGCGTTCGCATGAAGTGAGTCGCGAACGCGTAGAAGGAATTTGAGGGCCAGGATTTTTGACCTTCACGTTCGCGTCTGAGGCCTCGTGATCGCCTAAGGTAAGGTGATCAAGCATCGCGTTCGCGTGAAGGTACTCGCGTTCGCTTATAAGGGCTGGGGTCCGGAGGCAAAATGTTCTTCGCGCCCGCAGTGTAGCTATGCATTCGCATAGGCTTAGGGGTTCAGACCTTCGCATTCGTGTGAGTGTAACCACGTTCACGAGGGATATTTTTGGAAGTAGCGAATTTTGTTCATCGCGAGCGCGAAAGGTCTCTCGCGTTCGCATAGAGGAAAATAAGTCTGGGCAGATGGGTTTTATTAAACATTTCATCCGCGAACCAAGTCTTATTTCCACCATTTTTGAGCAACCTTAAGAGCTTTTGGACGGGAATTGAAGGTGATTTCGACTGGGCGTGATTGGAGGTGAGTTCTATGATCTAAATACATGATTTAATGGTAGAATTAACATAGAAATTTGTGGAAATTCATCCAAAGGGGGTAAAGCTAGGGCTTTAAAATTTGGTATTTCAAAGTGGGATTTGATGGGTCATTTGGATTCGGATCTGGGAGTTTTTGGTAGGTATCGACTCGTGACAAGATAAGGAATCCAGTGATGTTAATTTTCTGATTTTTTGAGAAGTGGGCCCGGGGCTCGGGTTTTGCCAATTTCGTGAATTTTGATATTTTTTGAGTCTTTTCGATTGGGTTATGTTACCTTAGCCTATTGTAATGTATTTGTTGTAGCTTTGACCAGATTCGACGCGCGAGGAGGTCGATTTGCGAGGCAAGGGCATAGCAAGCTAGGATTTTGGCCGGCTTGAGGTGAGTAATGATAGTAAATGATATCCTGAGGGTTTGAGACCCCGGGTGTGCACAACGTAGTGCTATATTAAGGTGAAACGCGGACTTAACGGCGAGCGCGGGGTTGTTTACTACTGGGGATTGTGACTTGGTCCATCCCGTTTGATATTTTATCACATTAATGACTGAGTTGTTTCGTTTATCATCATACTTTGGGGCTAGTTGCCATGTTTGGGGCCTCGTGCCGACTTGTAGAACCCTTAGGGGTATTATGACTGATTTTCCTCACTTTACTTATTGAAAAATTACATCCTCAGTCATGTTTCTATTTGTTTAAACAATGTGAACCGGTTTCATAAGTGTAAATCCTATGAGAGAAATATGTGGGCTGAGACCCGTATCTTATACTATTGTGTCCTAAAATGACTGAGAGGGGTTGAGAACCAAATAGTGAGGATGTTATATATGTTGGATCGAGCTGCACGCCACAACAAATACTTATATGGATCGGGCTGCACGCCGCAGCAGTTGTTTGTGTGGATCGGGCTGCGCGCCGCAGCAATATTGTGCTTGGGCTGTAGGAGCCCCTCTGGAGTTTGCCCCCCCCCCCCCCACAGTGAGCGCGGGTACCCATATGGATCGGGCTGCATGCCAGAGCGTGATATGGTTCGGGCTGCACGCCGCAGCGGTTACTATATGATATTATTCTGAGTGTGATCTGAGAGAGATTGAGCCTGAGGGGCTGTTATTGTGCTGAGCGGTTGATACTGGGCCCGAGGGGTAGTTCTTTTCACTATTACTACTTAAATGCTTTTTGACCTGAGCCACCTGCCTTTAAAAACTGAGATTTCATTTGACTTTCACTTTTTTTTTTACTATTTAAGTAACTTGCTGCCTGATATAGAACTGCCTTGTACTGTTATGTTTTTTCTTATCTTCATTTATTATTTATTATTATTACTCACTAGGTCGGAGTACTCACATTACTCCCTGCACCATGCGTGCAGATACAGGATTAGCAGAGTCCGCACCTGAGCACTGACATCCTTCCTAGATCGAGAAGCAAGATCGGAGCATCGAGGTAGGTGTTGGCGTCCGCGGCCCCTTGACTCCCCTATTTTATGCTATTTCAGTTATTCCAGGCTTGTATCAGATATTCTAGTTTGTAGACTTATACTAACTCTATAGTAGCTCATAACTTGTGACACCCCGGTTTGGGCTGTGTCGGGATGGTTTCCCTCGTAATTATTGCTATTTTCGCATCAATTACTATGTTAAGCATATGATAGAATTGTAAATATTAATTAATTATTTCAAAAGAGGTATTGACGTTGTTCTGGCTGGACTTGTCTTCACGAGAGGCGCTATCATGACGGGGTTCGGGAATTGGGTCATGACAAGTTGGTATCGGAGCCTAGGTTACTAGGTCTCGCAAGTCATAATTTGGTTTAGTAGAGTCTCGCGGATCGGTACGGAGACGTCTGTACTTATCCTCGGGAGGCTGCAGAACCTTTTAGGAAAACTTCACATTCTTGAAATTTTGTCGTGCGAACTTGTTGATCCGAGTACTAAACTTCTCTTTGTTCTATTCTCTCATAGATGGTGAGGACAAGAGCTACCGGACGTGATAGCTGACCACCTATACCACCCACTGAGGCCACCAAAGGTCGTAGACGCGATCATGGTCTTCGCAGAGGTAGAGCAGCAGTGGCAGCACCTGTGGTCCCTCTAGTTGCCCCATCTCAGGACCAGGCTCCAGCAGCACCAGTTCAGGCACCAGCTGTGCCTATTGTGATTTCGGGCCTTTAGGAGACATTGGCTCAAATCTTGACAATTTGCACGGGCCTGGCTCAGGTGGTTTCAGCCACCACAGCAGCAGCAGCTACTTCACAGGCCCCTCAAACCCCCGCTGCTCGCACTCTTGAGCAGGTAGTGCAGGGATTACAGACTCTAGAGGCACCCCCAGCTCAGCCAGTTACTCCAGTGTAGGAGTTTGGGGTTCCAGTTATTTCAGAGGATGAGCAGCATCACCTCGAGAGGTTTGGTAGACTCCAGCCTCCAACATTTAGTGGAGCTGAGGGCGAGGATGCCCAGGGTTTTCTTGATAGGTGTCAACGTATGCTCTATACAGCGGGGATCCTTGAGTCCAATGGTGTGGCTTTTACTACTTTTCAGTTTACTGGAGCTGCCTTCACATGGTAGGAGGCGTATGAGCAGCGTAGGCCGATTGGTGCAGCACCTTTGATTTGGTAGGAGTTCTCCACTCTCTTTTTGGAGAAGTATGTACCGCAGTCCCGTAGAGAGGAGATGTGCAAACAGTTTGAGTGGCTACGGTAGGGAGATATAACAGTATCCCAGTATGAGATGATATTTTCAGAGTTGGCTCGCCATGTAGTTTGGCTGGTTTCGACAGATCGTGAGCGTATCCGGAGGTTTGTTGATGGTCTCAACTACCCTCTTCATATTCTTATGACTAGGGAGCGAGTGTTGGGTGCCACACTCGAGGAGGTGGTTGATATAGCTCGAGATATTGAGTTGGTTTGCCGGCAGGATCGAGATGAGAGGGAGGCCAAGAGGCCTCGATGTTCTGGTAGTTACAGTGGCGCTCCTTCGAAGGGCCAGTTCTAGTAGGGTTGGGGTCGTTCTTTTAGGCCCGCTCAGTCAGCCCGTACCGAGTATCGCGGGGCATATTTAGGTCGTGGTTATCAGGGTTCTCAGCAGAGTCAGCCATCTCTCAGCGCTCTGCCAGCACAAAGTTCATCTCGTGCTCCATCTGCTCAGGGTTCTTCCAGGCTGAGTACATCATCTAGTCACTCCGGCATGAGGGGTTCCCTTCAGTCCCAGTCCCCAGCACCTGGGAGTTGCTATGAGTGTGGAGAGTTTGGGCATATGCGGACGGAGTGTCCTCGTCGTGCTGCTAGCTCATCTCAGCAGAGGGGTCAACCCTCATCTTCTGGTCCAGTTTCTTCAGCACCCGCCCCGCCAGCTAGGGGTAAGGGTCAGGCAACCAGGGGTCGCCCCAGAGGTGTTGGTCGATCTGGCGGTGGTCAGGCTCATTTTTATGCTCTTTAGGGCAGGACAAATGCCATTTCTTCAGATGCCGTCATTACAGGTATTATTTCAGTCTGCCACAAGGATGCCTCAGTCTTATTTGATCCCGGTTCCACCTATTCTTTTGTGTCCTCATATTTTGCTCATCATTTAGGTACAACCCGAGGGTGTCTTTCTTTACCTGTTCATGTATCTACACCGGGGAGCGATACGATTATTGTAGACCTTGTATATCGGTCATGTCTGGTGACTATTGGGGGTATGGAGACCCGAGTTGATCTATTGCTATTGAGCATGGTGGATTTTGATGTTATTTTGGGCATGGAATGGTTATCTCCGTGTCATGCTATTTCAGACTGTCATGCTAAGACAGTCACTCTGGCTATACCGGGTGTACCGAGGATTGAGTGGCACGGCATGACTGACTATGTTCCTAGTAGGGTGATCTCATTCCTAAAGGCCCAGCGTATGGTTAAGAAGGGTTTTCTTTCATATTTGGAATTAATTAGGGATGTTGGAGTCGAGACTCCCCGCATTGATTTTGTCCCAGTTGTAAGGGAGTTTCCTGATGTTTTCCCTGCAGACCTGTCGTGTATGCCACCAGACAGAGATATTGATTTTGGTATTGACCTGGCGCCGGGCACTCAGCCCATTTCCATTTTGCCATATCGTATGGCACCAGCGGAGTTGAAAGAATTGAAGGATCAACTTCAGGAACTCCTAGATAGGGGTTTTATTCGGCCTAGTATGTCACCGTGGGGTGCACCGGTTCTATTTGTGAAGAATAAGGATGGCACCATGAGAATGTGCATTGACTACAAGCAATTGAACAAAGTAACAGTGAAGAACAAATACCTTCTGCCTCGCATTACTGATTTATTTGACCAGCTTCAGGGAATAAGGGTGTTCTCCAAGATTGATCTCCGTTCAAGCTATTACCAGTTGAAGATCAGGGATTTTGATATTATGAAGACTGCTTTCAGGACTAGATATCAGCACTATGAGTTTCTTTTCTTGTCTTTCGGGCTAACTAATGCCCCAGCAGCATTCATGCATTTGATGAATAGTGTATTTCGGCCGTATCTGGATTCATTCATTATTGTTTTTATTGATGATATTCTGGTAAACTCACGTAGCCAGGAGGAGCACACACAGTATTTGTGAGTTGTATTGCAGAGATTGAGGAAGGAGAAGATTTATGCAAAGTTCTCCAAGTGTGAGTTTTGGCTAAGCTCAATAGCCTTCTTGGGGCACGTGGTGTCCAGCGAGGGTATTCAGGTTGACCCGAAGAAGATAGAGGCAGTGCAGAGATTGCCTAGACCGACCTCAGCCACAGCGATTCATAGTTTCCTTGGGTTGTCAGGTTATTATCGCCGGTTTGTTCAGGGATTTTCCTCTATTGCATCGCCCTTGACCAAGTTGACTCAGAAGGGTTCTCCATTTGTGTGGTCGGATGAGTGCGAGGAGAGCTTTCAGAAGCTCAAGACAACTTTGACCACGGCTCCAGTGTTGGTGTTGCCATCAGCTTCAGGTTCTTACACTGTATATTGTGATGCTTTGAGAGTTGGGATCGGATGTGTATTGATGCAAGAGGGTAGAGTTATTGCTTACGCTTCTCGTTAGTTGAAGCCCCACAAGAAGAACTACCATGTACATGATTTGGAGTTGGCTGCTATAGTTCATGATTTGAAGATTTGGAGGCACTACTTGTATGGTGTATCTTGTGAGGTATTCACCGATCATCGTAGTCTTCAGCATTTTTTTAAAAAAAAGACATTAATTTGAGGTAGCGTAGGTGGCTATAGTTGTTTAAGGACTATGATATTACCATTCTGTATCACCTGGGGAAGGCCAATGTAGTGCTCGATGCTTTGAGCCGAAAGGCGGTTAGTGTTGGGAGTTTGGCGTATATTCCAATTGGGGAGAGGCCCTTTGCAGTTGATGTTCAGGCTTTGGGCAATCAGTTGGTAAGACTAGATATTTCGGAGCCCAGTCGGGTGTTGGCTTGTGTGGTTTCTCGGTCTACCATATATGATCGCATCAGAGAGCACCAGTATGATGATCCACATTTGCTTGTCCTTAAGGATAGGGTTCAGCATGATGATACCAGAGACGTGACCATTGGTGAGGATGGTGTGTTGCGGATGCAGGGCCAGATTTGTGTGCCCAACGTGGATGGGCTTCGGGAGTTGATATTAGAGGAGGCCCACAACTCACGGTATTCCATTCATCCTGGTGCCGCGAAGATGTATCAGGATTTGAGGCAGCACTATTGGTGGAGGAGTATGAAAAAGGATATTATAGGATTTGTGGCTCGGTGTCTCAACTGTCAGCAGGTAAAATACAAGCACCAGAGACCGGGTGGTGTACTTCAGCGGATGATTATTCCAGAGTGGAAGTAGGAGAGGATTACTACAGATTTTGTGAGTGGTCTCCCTCGGACTTTAAAGAAGTTCGATTCGATTTGGGTGATTGTGGACCGGCTGACCAAGTCTGCGCACTTCATTCCGGTATGTACTACCTATTCTTCAAAGCGGCTAGCAAGGATCTTTATCCGGGAGATTGTTCGATTGCATGGTATTCCAGTGTCTATTATCTCAGATAGAGGTACTCAGTTTACTTCTCATTTCTGGAGGACATTTCAGCGAGAGTTGGGTACGCAGATGTTGATACCCAATTATTCCCTAAGTATTTTTATACCCGAATATTTTCAAAATACCATATTGGTGCATATATAAGCACACCTAAGAGTTTTGGTCTTTTAAATGATTTTTAAAACCAACTTATTACCTATTTTTTTTACAACAAAATCCAAAAATTATTTCCAAAATTATCATTTTTGTGAATAATTCATTTTATTTTAACATTTACACCAAAATATAATTAAGGTAATTTTCGCATATTTTTACAAGTTCATTTGGTATTTTTAAAGCTAAATGGCATATAGTTGCAATTATAGCCTATCTTGTAATTTATGGCGTTTTACGTTTACAAAATTAGTCCCAGGAACTTCTAATTAATATTTATATAATACTTATTTACCCAGTACGTTTAATTTGTTTTAAAATTAGTATTACTATTTTTATAAAATCAAAAGGGGAAATTGGCTATTTACGATTTAGCCTTATTGCATTTCAATTTTAGCCAATTTGTCACCCCATTTCAGCCCCAATATGAAATCCAATTACCCAGCCCAATTAATACGCCTACCCGACCCATACCCTTTCCTATCATACCCAAACCCGTTTCCCATTTAACCCGTTCAATCCCAGCCGATGATTCTTTAGATCAACGGCTCCCCTCTTCCCTTTCCTTTTTAATTCAAGTGACCCCAAAACCCTACCTCATTTCTCTCGACCGTCGCCTCTGAATCCTCTCTTCTCTCAACTCTCTCTCAACTCACCTCAAACCCTAGCCGCCGCCTCTCATCGAAACCCTAATCTATGGCTTCTCAGGATCATCGGAGGCCTATACTAGCCTCTCATGGCTTCTGTGTGCTAGTTTCTAAAGGTCCTATTGCCACATCTTGAAGGGTTCCAACCAAGCCTTTGTTCAATGACTGTTCTCTGGTCGTCTTCAACCTTTGTCCGGCCAGTCATGGCTATTTGAGTTCGATCTTTGACTTTCCTGCTCAGATCGATGGTTTCCAAAGCCTTTCTCATCATCTGGGTTTCTTACAAAACCCTAATCTCTAAGGTTCCTTCGATTTATTTTAGATCTGTTCTGGATCTATGTGTTTGTGAACCTTCTATGCGTTTTTCTCGAAGATTCTTTAAATTTTTGCTTTCAGAAACTCTTTATTCTTCGACTAGGGTTTCATGTTAAGTTATTTCAAATCCCTTCTCTGATTCTTGACATGTTTTACTGTGTTTTGTTTGTGTTATCTTCTATCTGATTTAGCATGTTGAAAACCCTAATTTTCCTGGGGATTTTGTTGGAGTTTCTTGTTCTGTTTGTTAATGGTCGTTTGATTTGCCCTTTTTTTACCTTATTCTATACCTGAGTTAGCATAGTGAAAGCCCTAATTTTTTGGGGCTTATCCGAGATTCTGAATCTGTTTATTTGTTTATCTGCTTATCTCCTTTAAACTTGATTGATTTTCAAAAACCTTAGTTTCTTTGGGGACTATTCGATTTATTTGAAATTGTTTGTGCAACTCGTATCATTTTCACTCAATTCTTTGCATGTTTCTAAACACTGAAATCTGACTATCATGCTTCGAGTGTTTTTTCTTGAGCTACTATTATATGTTGTTCTTTTGCTATAGCTTGGCTTCATGTGTCAATTACTTGTGCATTCATTAATATACAGAGTTCTTTCTGTGATTGATTTTTTTTCAAACTTGTGATTAATTTTCAAAACTTTTCCTTTGTGAAATTCTGATTTTACTCGCCTGTTAAGGGTTAATAGATTCGCTTTCCTTTGATTGGCCTCACTGAATCTTTCCAAAAATAACTTCAAATCCCGTACTTAGACTTAATTGCCTATTGTATGACTTTACTGTTTCTTTTATGGCAACAACCATTCTGCTTACAAGATTGATTTTCCTCTCCTTATGCGAATCCTGTTAGTATCCGTTTGAATGAGAATCCCCTGATTAAAGGGGAGTCTTATGCTAATTGATTCTGATTTGTGAACATGCCATATTTGTGATAAATTTTTACTTGTTACCTTATTTCTCTACACGTTTTCAAAGCTATAATTACTCTCCTCCCTTTTCTTTGAACACACACAAACACAGAAAGCAATCTGAGTTCAAAAAAAATCATTCTCACTTAAAACTCTCTCCCTCTTTCTGCTACTTGTGCTGCTGTGGACTTTATTTACTCTACTTTCTTCTGCACTTTTTGTTTCTCTACTGGTATGTCCCAGTTAATTTACATGTCCCAACAACAATGTGTTTCATTACTGCCTACTTCTGTTCATGTCTTCCTTGGTTAATACTTGTTTCTAACATGCTGTAACATGTTTCCCTTCCCTTGTAATTCAATGTTTAATTTACAGGTGCATCATGTCAGTTGTTTATCATGTATTTGATACTTTATGAATCCCAAACCCTCATATCCCCTTTGTATGCTTTAAGTTATGGTTCGGAAACATGGCAATGCCTGAAATCATTGTCCATGGCTATGAACTGGACCCTTTGGGGTCTTAAACTTGTCAATTTCCCATCCCCATCCCGTCATTATGTGTATGCTGAGTAACAGCCTTGGCCTGCCAGTACTTCTGATTATTGTTCAGACCATGGCTTTACCTCCAGTAGGTCTTTACTCCCTAAAAGCTTGATAATAGGTTTGGTCAGGAGTGTGCCAGTCTACATTGTGGCTGGGCATGACCACCAGCCTGCCTAGGTAGCCCCTACCCTTTTCTATTGCACTTACACTCAACTCTTAGAATTTAAGTTCTGCCCCTCTTATGTGAGCCTTGCCTTGGGACCCAGGAGCTCCCTCTGAACTTCGACACATAAGGGCTGGCTCTTCCACACTACACAACTCAATTTCTGTGGATATCTTGGGTGTATGCACTGGCTGGGATTCCTAAAATCCCTTGGATCTCTGAAACACCCTAGATGAGAGAAGGCTTGGAAATTTGGATCTCGGAAGTGGCTCAATCTCATATTATTAGGCATTAAGTCTGAATTAAGTTGCTCGGATGTAGCTGAGATTTTCTGATGTATTTCTAATTCTAGTTTATTTCTTTTAGGCTATAATAATTTGTATAAAATCATGAGGACTTAGTAAAAAAGGGGGGATGGGATTTACTTTCTGCACCAAGGGTAGAGATCCTGCCTATAGGTTTAAATTTTCTTTTGTTTCTACAAACGCACCTAGAAATCATGCTTGTAGGTTTTCAACTTTCATTTATGCATATCCGCCTAGAAATCATGCCTATAGGTTTTCAACTTTCATTTATGCATATTCGACTAGAAATCATGCCTATAGGTTTTCAACTTTCGTTTATGCATATCCGCCTAGAAATCATGCCTATCGGTTTTCAACTTTCATTTATGCATATCCGCCTAGAAATCATGCCTATAGGTTTTCAACTTTCATTTATGCAAAACTCACGCCTAGAAATCATGCTCATAGTTTTAATCTTTAATTCCTGCAAACACGCATAGATGTCCTGCATATAGGTTAGTTCCTAATTATTCCACAATTTCATAGAAAAATGGTCTAACAAACGGCTGCATTCTGCAAAAGACATTAGGCAAACTATTTGTAGATAAACAATAATAAAAACTGCATATAGAAGCCATGCTCCTAGGATGGATGTTGTTAATGTCTAAAGGGTGTCCAAATCATTATTCATATAGAAAGCATGCCTATAGGAAGTTTTGAATCTAAATAGAGATAATGCTAGCTGTTAAACTTGTATTGTCCCGCTAAAATCAGTAACCCCTATTAGTTTGTACATCTGTTTCTAAAATTAGTATATGTCACACCTAGTTCTAATTAACACTTAAGTCAATCAGATCAATTTTCAAACAACTGCATTCCAGTATGCCTAATGTAGATTTTTCGCCTAAAAATATGTGTTGAACCAATCCGCTAGTCGCTTTATTTAAATAATACCAAAATCAGTACATTAAAGACATGATAAACTCTGTGTTTTTTATGATTTATGGAGGCGTATTTGAGCCTTGCTTGCCTGTCTGTATCCCATTTCTATCTGCAACTATTTGTTTTGGTTGACGCCTTAGCATTTTATCCTTTGAAACCTCTAAAAGCCCTAAGCCCCCTTCCCTTTAGGATTAGTAGTCCATTTTCCTCCGGGACTAATAGGATGGGGACGGTAGTAGCATGCAATAAGTAAGCGATACCATTCCGTGCTCTAATACCTTAAACGGGGTGGGAAGGGTAGACATGGAGATGATGATTACACCATAACACTATGCGTACAATTGGGTAACGGTGTTGTGCGAATGATCCATATAATGTATAAACCTAGGACCCCCCCCCCCCTCCCTCTTTATTAGTTTAATAATATTTAGATTTTTAAAGGCTATTTCAACTTCTGTTTATTATACGTCTTTCAAGTTGCTTGCACCAATTGTTTGATCCCTTCCCTTTACTTGCGTATCGCTTCAATCACAAAAATTGTTTCCTATCACAAAAATTGTTTCCTTCCTCAATTTCAACACTCCTTTTATGCTTCTTATTTGCAATAATTTCTTGTTTATTCATGTTTTGCATTTAAAGGCACAATTGTAGCATGGCCGGGAACCACACTAGTAGATCTTGAGGGGTTCCTAACACCTTCCCCTCGAGATAATTTCGAGCCCTTACCCAAACTCTGGTTTTCATCTTTAATTCTTCTAAAAGGTGTCCTAATGCACTATAATCATTAGGTGGTGACTCTCCAAAAATCCAAAACCCAATTCCGATTCCGCAAGGAAAAGGGGGCATCGATAGTATGGCGACTCTGCTGGGGATTCTTTAGGCTTTTACTATTGCATGCTATATGTGACTTTATTGCTTTCTTTTACTGCTTTTTAATGCCTTTATCTGAAACTCACTTATTTCTTTGGTTTCTTTTTCTTTAATTACTTTCGCTTACCGCTTTCCCGTCAATGTTGTTGTAATTTTGAGCAATTATTGTAAACTTTATTGTATGAACGTGAAAATACATGTCAATTTGTTTCATTCTTGTAAACTGGATCTTCAACATCATATTCCACTCGTATCAAACAAATACTATAGAAACGCTTATAATGAATAGTTGCACGCTTCCAATACTATCACCCCCTAAATTTGGCAAAGGCATATTTGCGGTAAAACCAGTCGATCAGCGGTGCAGTCGACAGTTTCATGCCTTTCCCTCTGGAGTTGTCCGCTCAAGGGTACTTGTCTTATACCTCAATAGAAACCTCACTTTGTTTAAACTGTACATGTATCACGGTCAGACCTAGCCGAGTCAGTTATGTTGTCCACATAATGACTCATTCAGATAGCCTTGTCCGAAGTCCACCGGGTTTCCTGGAAACCCATACGGACACCTCCATGTTCTGTGCATTTATTTGGAGAACTTAAGTGCTTGTTATGCTAATTATTGGTTTAAATAGCTGAGTCTGTTAGGGGTAAGGGCCTAATGCTTTGTTTTGTAGAAAATGAGGTACGAAGTCCCCAGATTTGGCATGGTAACCAACATTCATCCAAGGCTGCTGAATTGGTGGAAAGACCTCCATTCTAGTGATTAGACACTCGTCCGCAAGTACTTAGGAAATTTGCCTTCTCTTCTAGAGATTCAGCCTAACAACAGAATCATAGAGGTTGCGACGTTGTTCTGGGATAGTGACAAGTTCGTGTTCCGCTTTGGGGACCTTGAAATGACTCCTTTACTTGAAAAAATAGGAGGTTTAGCTGGAATTCCTTGGGAAACTCCACGTTTGCTTATGCCAGAGAATCACAAAGGAAAGGGTTTCTTTAAGATGATGGGACTAAAGAAAAACCCAGACTTGACTTGTTTGAAAGACTTTTACATCCCACTTGACTATCTGTACGAAAGGTACGGCCATAGCAAATCATACCGTACCTATTCAGACGAGTTCGCCATCACCCTATTGGGACATGTCCATAGAAGGGTCTTTGTTTTCATGTTTTGCTTTTTGGGAATGATGGTGTTCCCTATGAAGAAGGCTAGGATCCACACCAGACTGGCCATGCTAACCAAGACTTTGATGGAAGGGATTGGGGGACAAACTTTCAGCATAGTGCCCATGATCGTCGCCGAGATATACCGTGCCTTGAACAACTGTTAACAACAAGGTAGTCATTTTGAGGGTTGCAACTTGTTACTTCAGCTTTGGCTCATGGAACACCTCCAGAAAGGAGAATACCGCCAAGAGATCCTACGCAGAGATTGGGATGATCATATCGCCTTCAACCAGCCAAAGCGTATAAACTATATGCCTAAAATGTTCGCTCAACCAGAGGATGCCAGAAGATGGGTTGAATTGTTCAAAAACCTGAAAGAAGACCAGGTACAATGGATGTTTGAGTGGTTCCCCATGGATGAGTTCATTGTTCGATCCCGAGACGCACCATTTCTCATACTAATTGGTCTGAGAGGAACTTATCCCTACGTTCCTCTCTGAGCCATTAGGCAGGCTAGAAGAAAGCAAATTATACCAAGGGTCGACAAAATGAGCCACTTCAGGGCTGATTTCCAGGATGATGATAGCCCTCACATGTGCCAAGCTCAGCATTTGTGGCATTACAAACTCGTTTTGGGGAAAGAATCTATTGAACCAGATAGGTATAACGCCGGTTGTGTGCCGCACAATTCGGGTTGTTTAGAAGACAATGGCATGGGTCAGCCAGGATTCGTTCGAGGTCACAGAATTATCGACGAGCATGCTGAAGCACAGGTTAAGTATAATCAACTGCGCAAGATAATTCGAGAGTGTGAAAGTGAGCATCGGAAAATATGACAAGCCTATCAAAAATTGATCGAGAAGCGGAAATACATGGTTGTCAGTGCCAACAATCGATTGGGGTATTTGGAGCGGGGTCTAGTAGAGCTGGAAGGAAAGTTCATCAAGAGGATTGAAGACTGTCAAAATACTGAAGGAAATGCAGGAGGACATCTAGCCCGAGCCTATTTTCTTATAGCACTACACGAGTTGGTAGAGCTTTTCGAAGGAGACAGAGATCCCAAATCTGGGGAAGGTCCTTCTGGGACCAAGTAGTTAGGAGTCTTTTATTTTGCTTTAGTGATGTAATAAGGCCAATGGCCACTAATGACATTTTACTTTCTGTTATTTAGCGTCGTTTTGGATTCATCTTATTCTTATCAATAAAATGAGGCATTTAGCATTATAAGTTCTTCAAAAACTATTTGTCGCTAGGCCTACCTCAGGCACAACGAGGCACCAAAATTAGGATGCGATTTACATTTTTTGCACAACATGTTTAAATACTGCAATATTTTTTTCCTCGTGACCCGCACTAACTTGTTACCATTTTGTTTTTCTTTTATTTTTATTCCCCTCCCCAAAAGGTTAGTCGTCCATTCTGGCGCCATCGTCATACTCCACCAGATCCAAGGACCCTCCACCTCCTCCTCCTCCGAGTCCTATCCGGAATAAGAACAAAGGTAGAATGGAAGATTCAAGCGCTAGAAAGGAGATTGAGATGCCTCAGGGTACCCCGGTTGCTAAGGAAACTGCTACTCAACTGGAGCAAAAGTTGTTGAAGTTCGAGAAGAGCTGGATCAGGTTTGGAATTTGGCGAACCTATCATTTTCCCTCACTGCTCCTGATGTCAACAACCAGAATCCTGCACCTCCACAAAACACCCCAAAACCATAGATACAACCCACTCATACCCAATACTGCAATGCATGCCACACTCCCAACAATACACCAATACTCATCCTGAGCCACTGAATGCCACAAATGACCATCTCCATAACACTCCCATTTTCGTGGATACTGTACCCCACTACACCTAACCAATCTCAAATGCACCTGAGTCTGATGACAAAGACTCCCTTATCAGGAACTTAGCGACAGAACTCAAGAAATTAACCAGCCGAGTTCAGGGCGTGGAAGGTACCAAAGGTATTGAAGGGTTAAGTTATGAAGACCTATGCATCCAGCCAGATGTTGAACTTCCGGAGGGGTACTAACCTCCCAAGTTCAAAATGTTTGATAGAACAGGAGATCCTAGAGTTCACCTGAGGACATACTGCGATAAGATGGTTGGAGTTGGAAGGGATGAGAAGATCCGTATGAAGCTCTTCATGAGAAGCCTGAAAGGAGATGCACTAGCCTGGTACATCATCCAGGAACACAAGAAATGGACTAGTTGGGTAGGTATGGCATCAGACTTCATGGATAGATTCTGATTCAATACAGAGAACGCACCAGATGTATTCTATATATAGAATTTGAAGAAGAAACCCACTGAAACATTTCGCGAGTATGCCACTCGTTGGAGGTCAGAAGCTACAAAGGTTAGGTCGGCCCTAGAAGAAGAGCAAATGAATCGATTCTTCGTCCGGGCTCAGGATCCCCAATATTACGAGAGGTTGATGCTGATCGAGGGTCAAAAGTTCTCCGATATCATCAAACTTGGAGAAAGAATCGAAGAGGGCATTAAGAATGGTATGGTTACAAATCTTGAAGCATTGCAGGCCACCAATAAGGCTTTACAGACCGGTGGCACGTCCAAAAAGAAGGATGTAAGTGCCGTAACGGTCGCATAGGGAGCCAAATCACCACCAAAATACCACACTTACCCATCACCTCCACTTACATATCAGCCCATCTCGAATTACCAAGCACCTGCAACTTCCTATCCACCTCCCTTTTACCAATCCTCTCCACCTCTCACATATCAACCCACCAAACCCAGATACTCTCAACCAGCACCTATTTACCAAGCTTATAATGCTCAACCCTCTCACTGCCAATCACCTCCCACTCGTCAAAATTTCCCAAGATCCAAGCCAAATTTTGACCGAAAACCTCCCAGACAATACACAGCCATCACTGAACCAATTGACCAGCTATATGAAAGACTTAAAGCTACTGGTTACATCACTCCTATCACAGCCAAAGCTCCAGAAAATCCCTCCCAGTGGGTCAACCCCAACAAGACCTATGCGTATTATTCTGGCATGAAGGGACACACCCTTAACGAGTGCCGTTCATTGAAGGACAATATTCAAACCCTAATCGACAATAAGGTCATAGTAGCAAAGAAGACTGCTTCTAATGTTCGTAACAACCCTCTACCTGACTACAAAGGTGGAGACATTCACATGATCGAGATCGAAGATGATTGGGACCCCAAAGGGTAGATAGGCTTGATTGTTGAAGGGGATGAACCAAAGAAACCGGCGGTTACACTTAACCCAATTGTTGTGCTGAATCAGCCCTCCAGGGATGGTGAAGTAAATATTTCTATACCTATTGAATTTGAAGCGCCTCCTTCTGCAAAGGCGCCCGGGCCAATCGAAGTTGAATTTGGAGTTCCAAAGGCACCTACACCCTTTGAAGTTGTTGTGTTACCACCAAGGGTGCCTATTCCGGTGGGAATGTCGGACATAACACCATTCCACTCAAATGTCATACCATGGGATTACACTACTGAAGATATAAGGAAAGGAAAGACCAAGACAGGAGAAACAATAGTCGTGTAAAGAATGACCAGAACAGGGAGGGTTTACACCCCGGAGCACCTAGCTGAGTCCAGTAAACAAGCCCCAGGACGACGTATTGAAACGGGGCCTGACGATCTTTGGAGGAAAATACAGGCTAAGGAGTACTCGGTCGCTGAACAGTTGAACAAAACACCAGCACAGATATCTATCCTGGCTCTTCTGCAGAGTTCAGACGCTCACAAGAATGCCCTAATGAAGATACTGAGCAAAGCTTATGTGCCCAACAATATAATCGGGGGTGAAATGGCGAATATGGTGGGACAAGTGCTGGAGAGCCATAAAATAACCTTCCAAGAAGATGAGTTGCCACCAGAAGGATTGAGCCAGAACAAGGCACTTCACATTACCGTGCAATGCAAAGATTATTTCATCACTAGAGTCCTGATCAATGGAGGATCGAGCCTCAACATCTGTCCGCTAGTAACTCTCAGAACTTTGGAAAAAGCCTGCACGAGATCAAAAATGGGGCTATCAATGTCAAGGCCTTCGTTGGGTCCCAGAGATCCACCATTGGAGAAATCAGCATGTGCTTGCGAATGGGGCCAACGTGGTTCGACGTCGACTTCCAAGTGATAGATGTCCCGACATCCTGCAACCTGCTGTTAGGATGGCCCTGGATCCACGCTGTGGGAGCCGTAACATCGACCCTGCATCAGGCAGTAAAGTTTGAATGGAATCACCAAGAGGTAATCATTCATGGCGATGGTAGTAACCCAATATATAGTCGCTAGACCATCCCAATGATTGGAGGCAAAAGGAGAATAGGAGGAAAAACATACCACCCTATCGAAAGGGTCAACGTTGTAGATAAGGATAAGCGGTGGGACAACAAGATCGAAAGTATCCTGAATTGGTGTGGGTACGAGCCTGGAAAGGGAATCGGTAAAAATCTTCAGGGGATCAGTAAGCCCATCAAACTAAAGAAGCATGGTACTACATTTGGCTTAGGGTATGGTTATACTTGGGAAGAATTCCAGAGCTGGTTGCCACCATGGTGCGGTCCCTACTATCCATTGGAGCTTCCGATACCCAGCCTGGAGCAAACCTTCTAACCGGTAGATACTATATATGGGTCAGAAGAAGATGAAGCGTTGGCAGCCATGAAGAATCTATTTCTGGAGGATAATGATATGGACTGTTGTGTTCTTTTCGAGGAGGAAGGGGAGAAAGGCCCTTCCATACAAGCTTTGAACAGAGGAGACTGCCTCAACAATTGGTCAATTAGGACCGTCAGGGCCCCGAAGGCTTCGGAGTAGCAAGGCTAAACAAATGCACCATGCATCTCATATTTAGCTTACTTTACTAATTAATTTTCTTTCCGTATTGTCTTTAATTTCCAAAAGAGCTCCGATGTTTCAAACAATTATGAATTTAATCAAAGCATTTCAGTTTATCATATATATCGCTCTTATTATTTTGTCTATCGTTTACTCTATTTTATATAGCATTACTATTACTTATCTTGACGATGAACCAACGATTGTGACTTGCAACGAAAAAATGCAACACAAGGACTTAGACTCAGAAGAAGATGAGATACCTGAAGAGGTGGTCAGTAAAGTTGAGAATTTTGAGAATAGACCTAAGTCTAACCTGGAAGAAACTGAGGTCATTAATCTGGGAGATACGGAAAATATCAAAGAAACTCGCATCAGTGTTCACTTGTCGCCATCAGAAAAGGAAGAATATACAAAAATTTTAAGGGAATACAAGGACATATTCGCCTAGTCGTATGATGATATGATTGGTCTCAGCATGCCCATTATAGCTCACAAAATGCCAACAGATCCAACCTGTCCGCCGGTAAAACAGAAGCTCAGGAAATTCAAGCCCGACATAAGTTTGAAAATCAAAGAAGTGGTTACTAAGCAAGTCAAAGCCAAAGTTCTCAAGGTAGTAGAGTATCCTACATGGTTAGCCAACATCGTGCCAGTACCAAAGAAGGATGGGAAGGTTAGAATCTGTGTCGACTACCGAGATCTTAATCGGGCCAGTCCCAAAGATGACTTCCCCTTGCCAAACATACACATTCTTATCGACAACTGCGCCAAGCATGAGTTGCAGTCTTTGGTTGATTGTCTCACCAGATACCATCAGATATGGATGGATGAGGAAGATGCAGAGAAAACAACTTTCATCACGCCGTGGGGAATATATTGTTACAAAATGATGCCGTTTCGGTTGAAGAATGTTGGCGCCACCTATATGAGAGCCATAACTACTATCTTTCATGACATGATACACAAGGAGATTAAGGTATATGTGGACGACGTCATCATCAAATCCAAGAAAGCCACTGATCATATGGAAGACCTGAGAAAGTTCTTCAACAGACTAAGGAGGTACAATCTGAAACTAAATCCCGCCAACTATGCATTCGGGGTTCCTGCTGGAAAATTACTGGGTTTCATCACGAGTCATCGAGGAATAGAATTGGACCCATCAAAAATCAAAGCCATTCAAGAATTTCCACCGCCAAAGAACAAAAAGGACGTGATGAGTTTCTTGGGAAGACTCAACTATATCAGCCGGTTTATAGCTCAGTCCACAGTCATTTGTGAAGCCATCTTTAAAATGCTAAAGAAAGATGCTACTACTAAATGGACAGACGATTGTTAGAAAGCCTTCGACAGAATCAAGGAATACCTATCAACGCCGCCAGTCTTGGTTCCGCCCGAGCCAGGGAGGCCTCTACTACTTTATCTCGTGGTTTTGGATGGAGCATTTGGTTGTGTTCTGGGACAACATGATGAAACAGGGAGGAAGGAGCAAGACATCTACTATCTCAGTAAGAAGTTCACCCCGTACGAGGCCAGGTATTCTTTATTGGAGCGCACCTGTTGTGCTCTGACTTGGGTAGCTCAGAAATTGAGGCATTATTTCTGTGCCTACGCTACTTATCTCATATCTAGGATTGACCCGCTTAAGGATATCTTCCAAAAGCCCATGCCCACTGGCAAGCTCGCCAAGTGACAAATCTTGCTAAGTGAATTCGACATTGTTTACATGACTCAGAAAGTAATCAAGGGTCAAGCCATAGCAGATCACCTTGCCGAGAATCCCATTGGTGGAGAATACGAACCCTTGAAAATGTATTTTCCTGATGAAGAAGTGTCCTTCATAGGAGAAGATATTGCAGAATCCTACGATGGTTGGAGGTTGTTTTTCGACGGAGCCGCAAATTTCAAAGGAATTGGCATACGAACAGTCCTAGTATCAAAAACCGACCACCATTACCCGGTATCCGCCAAGCTCAGATTCCCCTTCACAAATAATATGGCTGAATACGAAGCTTGCATCCTAGGGCTCAAGATGGCCATTGACATGAACATTCAGGAGTTGCTAGTGATCAGGGATTTAGACTTGCTCATACATCAAGTTTGAGAAGAGTGGGCAACCAAGAACTCTAAGATACTCCCTTACTTGCATCACATATAGGAATTAAGAAAAAGATTCACAAAGACGAAATTTTAGCATATCCCTAGGGTCCAGAACGAGTTCGCTGATGCATTGGTTACTTTATCATCCATGATGCAGCATCCAGATACAAATTTCATTGATCCCATCCCAGTAAGGATTTATGATCAGCCAGCTTATTGTGCTCATGTTGAGGAAGAAGCAGACGGAAAACCATGGTTCCACGACATCAAAAGGTACTTGACAATAGGAGAATATTCAGAGCTTGCCAACACCACTCAAAAAGAGCACACTTCGAAGATTATCCAACAATTTCTTTCACAGTGGAGGAATCTTGTATAGGAGGACACCCGATTTGGGTTTATTGAGGTGTGTCAAAGCAAAAGAAGCATCCAGACTATTGGACGAAGTGCACGCAGGAACTTGCGGGCCGCACATGAATGGTTTTGTTTTAGCAAAGAAGATACTCCGAGCAAGTTATTTTTGGATGACTATGGAAACAGACTGTATCCAGTATGTTCGCAAGTGCCATCACTGTCAGATACATGCAGATATGATAAAGGTGCCTCCAAACGAGCTTACTGCAACAAGCTCACCGTGGCCATTCGCTGCCTGGGGGATGGATGTCATTGGACCTATCGAGCGTGCCGCATCAAAGGGGCACATTTTTATCCTAGTGGTAATTGATTATTTTACCAAATGAGTTGAGGAAGCATCATACAAAGCAGTGACTAAGAAAGTTGTGATAGATTTCGTCTGTGACCGTATTGTTTGCCGATTCGGAATTCCGGAATCAATCATTACCGATAATGGTTCCAATCTCAACAATGACTTGATGAAAGCAATGTGTGAGGCATTCAAGAACAAACACAAGAAATCTACAGTCTACAAGCCCCAGATGAATGGAGCTGTAGAAGCAGCCAACAAGAATATCAAAAAGATACTAAGGAAGATTGTCGAAAGTCACAAACAATGGCATGAAAAGTTATCATGCGCTTTATTGGGATACCGCACCACAGTTTGCACATCGACCAGAGCAACTCCCTACATGGTGGTTTATGGTACAGAAGCAGTCATCCCCGCCGAGGTAGAAATTCCTTCATTGAGGATCATACAAGAAGCAGAGCTGGACGACGCAGAATAGGTAAAAGCTCGCTACAAGCAGTTAGCCCTTATATATGGGAAAAGGATGAATGCAGTTTGCCATGGTCAGTTGTACCAGAACAGAATGTCCAGAGCCTTCAACAAAGGAGTTAAGCCAAGGAAGTTTACACCGGGGCAGCTGGTGTTGAAGAAGATATTCCCACATCAAGATGAAGCCAAAGGGAAATTCTCTCCTAACTAGCAAGGTCCGTACATGGTTCACCGAGTTCTAACTGGAGGAGCCCTTATCCTCACAGAAATGGACGGAGAAGTTTGGCCAAAGCCGATCAACTCAGATGCAGTGAAACGATACTATGTGTAACCACTTATGATTTCCTTTATGATGTAATTTGAACTACGCCTAACCTGATTCCTGTTTAAGAGGGGATACGTAGGCAGCCCTATGGGTTCGGTCACAATTTAATAAAATTTCATTCCCCTCCCCCCCACCCCATTATTGGAACTGGGGCAAAATTTTGAGGAGGACCCTCAAAATTTCGAAGTCAATCTTCAGCCACTCATCGCCAAAGATGTCACCTCAATAAACTGGGGCAAAATTTTGAGGAGGACCCTCAAAATTCTGAAGATGATTCTTCAGTCATTCAGCGCAGCCGTCAGAAGTGCCAGCCCAGTAAACTGGGGCAGAATTTTAAGAAGGACCCTCAAACTTTCGGAGCAGGAGAGGTTGCAATGTCTCGAACCGCATCACAGTCGTTGGTTCAGCTAAAAGAAAACTATTTTTTTTACTTATGATATGTTCACTAAATCATGCATAATCATTGTCTGAACTGCCGCTGTTTGGAACGCTACCCCGATGATATGCAATGCCAGGATTCAAAGGAAAACGAACTAAACTTTCCCCCCTCTTACAAAACTCACGGTTTTCTTTGGATGCAGGCACCCAAGTCACAAAATTACCAAATATATTACGCAATCGCATTGAACTGTCACACATATTCACATTTACTATCCGTACGTAATGTCCCCAGCAGCCGCAATATCACAATCAGCTACCAGCTATCAGCTAAGAATTTTTTTTTTACTTACTATTCGCTTTTATCTCATTGCATAAGGCTACCTTTCTGCCTTCCGAGACTAAGTGTTATCTCCATCTGCATTATCTGCATTGCATAAGGCTACCTTTCTGCCTTTCAAGACTAAGCGTTGTCTCCATCTGCATTTCCTACATTGCATAAGGCTACCTTTCTACCTTCCGAGACTAAGAGTTGTCTCCATCTGCATTTCCTGCATTGCATAAGGCTACCTTTCTGCCTTCCGAGACTAAGAGTTGTCTCCATCTGCATTTCCTGCATTGCATAAGGCTACCTTTCTGCCTTCCGAGACTAAGCGTTGTCTCCACCTACATTTCATGCATTGCATAAGTCTACGTTTCTGCCTTCCAAGACTAAGTGTTGTCTCCATCTGCATTATTTGTATTGCATAAGGCTACCTTTCTGCCTTCCGAGACTAAACGTTGTCTCCATCTACATTATCTACATTGCATAAGGCTACCTTTCTGCCTTCTGAGGTTAAGCGCTACCTCCACCTACATGGCTGAAATACCGCCACTTCATTTTTTCTCGCATGGCTGAAATATTGCCACCTCACATCTTGCAATCGGCTGAAATATCGCCAAACTTTATTTAAATGCTACATTGGCTGAAAGATCACCAGTTCATCTCCATCATCATCTATACTTATGCTTTTTGTCGGCTGAAATATCACCATTTTACTTTTTACATTGGCTGAAACATCGCCTGTTTTATTTAAATTTCTATCGGCTGAAATATTGCCATTTACATTTTTGCATCGGCTGAAACATTGCTTGTTTTATTTAAACTTCTGTCGGCTGAAATATCGCCATTTACGCTTCTACATCGGCTGAAATACCGCCAAACCTTGCATTTCATGGGCTGAAATATTGCCAAACTGTTCGAGGGCGTTATTATTCGGAGGCATCATCCTCATAGCCTGAGAACACCATGCAATGGCCCGAGGACCCCACTTTATATCCTGCACGTCATTATTCAAAGGCATCATGGTTCGTAGGCACCATTATCGTAGCCCGAGAACATCATTTCATAGCCTGCGAATCCTTTAATTTTGCGCTTTGTGGCCCAGGACATCATGGTCCGAGGACGTCATCCTAACCATCTTAGGGCAGCATTCATGGTCCAACGGGAACTTGCATCATGTTTAAGTTTATTCACAATGTACTTCTGTATTGCTTACTTGCAGGTACACTGGCTAGCAATGGTCGTCTCAGCAAGAGAAATCCCGCTCCAGGCCCCACCGCCGATCAAGTTTTAGATACCTCTTTCCCCATAAACATCGCGCCCCATCTCTTTCGAATCACCATCGGCATGTTCCGTCAATGTTTCCTGAACTACATACGGCATGAATCCTATAAAACTAAGGATATGTAGGCAGCTCAGAAATCGGAGCTTGGTCAAGTTCTTCTCAAATCGCCGTGTCCGGTCAAAATTGGTCATCATATCTTTACCCGACAACTCTTTCATCCTTTCCAGGTAAAGAGGGACAGTTGTTGATATCCAATTTTTTCCTAAGTATTTTTATACCCAAATATTTCCAAAATATCATATTGGTGCATATATAAGCACACCCAACAGTTTTGGCCTTTTAAATGATTTTTAAAACTAACTTATTACCTATTTTTTATATAACAAAATCCAATAATTATTCCCAAAATTATTATTTTGGTGAATAATTCATTTTATTTTCACATTTACACCAAAATATAATTAAAGTAATTTTCGCATATTTTTACAAGTTTATTTGATATTTTTAAAGCTAAATGGCATATAGTTGCAATTATAGCCTATCTTGAAATTTATGGCGTTTTATGTTTATAAAATTAGTCCCAATATTTTTTAATTAATATTTATATAATACTTATTTACCTAGTATGTTTAATTTGTTTTAAAATCGGTATTACTATTTTTATAAAATCAAAAGGGGAAACTAGCTATTTACGATTTGGCCTTATTGCATTTCAATTTTAGCCAATTTGGCACCCCATTTCAGCCCCAATTTGAAACCCAATTACCCAGCCAAATTAATATGCCTACCCGACCTATACCCTTTTCGATCATACCCAAACCCGTTTCCCATTTAACCCGTTCAATCCCAGCCGTTGATCATTTAGATCTACGGCTCCCCTCTTCCCTTTCCTTTTTTAATTCAAGTGACCCCAAAACCCTACCTCATTTCTCTCGATCGCCGCCTCTGAATCCTCTCTTCTCTCAACTCTCTCTCAACTCACCTCAAACCCTAGTTGTCGCCTCTCATCGAAACCCTAATTTATGGCTTCTCATGCTCATCAGAGGCCTATACTAGCCTCTCATGGCTTCTTTGTGCTAGTTTCTAAAGTTCATATTACCAGATCTTGAAGGGTTCCGACCAAGACTTTGTTCGATGACTGTTCTCCGATCGTCTTCAGCCTTTGTCCAGCCAGTCATGGCTATTCGAGTTTGATCTTCGACTTTCCTGCTCAGATCGATGATTTCCAAAGCCTTTCTCATCACCTCGGTTTCTTACAAAACTCTAATCTCTAAGGTTCTATGATTTATTTTAGATATTTTCTGGATCTATGTGTGTGTGAACCTTCTATGCATTTTTCTCGAAGATTCTATAAATTTTTTATTTCAGAAACTCTTTATTCTTCAACTAGGGTTTCATGTTAAGTTATTTCGAATCCCTTCTCTGATTCTTGACATGTTTTACTATGTTTTGTTTGTGTTATCTTCTATCTGAGTTAACATGTTGAAAACCCTAATTTTCTTGGTGATTTTATTTGAGTTTCTTGGTCTGTTTGTTAATGATCGTTTGATTTGCCTTGGTTTTTTTATTTTTTTTTACCTTCTTCTATACCGAGTTAGCATAGTGAAAGCCCTAATTTTTTGGGGCTCATTCGAGATTCTGAATCAGTTTATTTGTTTATCTTCTTATCTCCTCTAAACTTGATAGATTTTTAAAAACCCTAGTTTCTTTGGAGACTATTCGATTTCTTTGAAATTGTTTGTTCAACTCGTATGATTTTCACTCAACTCTTTGCATGTTTCTGAACACTGAAACCTGACTATCATGCTTCGAGTGTTTTCTCTTGAGCTACTACTATATGCTGTTCTTTTGCCATAGCTTGGCTTCGTATGTCTATTACTTGTGCATTCATTTATATACTGAGTTCCTTCTATGATTGATTTTTTTTGAACTTGTGATTAATTTTCAAAACTTTTCCTTTGTGAAATTCTGATTTTACTCGCATGTTAAGGGTTAATTGATTCGCTTTCCTTTGATTGGCCTCACTGCATATTTCCAAAAATAACTTCAAATCCAGTACTTAGACTTAATTGCCTATTGTATGACTTTACCGTTTATTTTATGGCAACAGCCATTCTGCTTACAAGACTGATTCTCCTCTCCTTATTCAAATCCTGTTAGTATCCGTTTGAATGAGAATCTCCTGATTAAAGGGGAATCTTATGCTAATTGATTCTGATTTGTGACCATGCCATATTTGTTATAGATTTGTACTTGTTACCTTATTTCTATACACGTTTTCAAAGATATAAATACTCTCATCCCTTTTATTTGAACACACACGAATACAGAAAGCAATATGAGTTCAAAAAAATCATTCTCACTTAAAACTTTCTCCCTCTTTCTGCTATTTGTGGTGCTGTGGACTTTGTTTACTCTACTTTCTTCTGCACTTTTGGTTTCTCTACTGGTATGTCCCAGTTAACTTACTTGTTCCAACAACAATGTGTTTCATTACTGCCTACTATTCATCTCTTCCTTGGTTAATATTTGTTTTTAGCATGCTGTAACATGTTTCCTTTCCCTTGTAATTCAATGTTTAATTTACAGGTGAATCTTGTCAGTTGTTTGTCATATATTTGATACTTTATGAATCCCAAACCTTAATATCCCCTTTGTATGCTTTAAGTTATGGTTCAGAAACATGGCAATGCCTGAAGTCACTGTCCATGGCTATGAACTGGACACCCTTTGGGGTCCTAAACTTGTCAATTTCCCATCCTCATCCCCTCATTGTGTGTATGCTGAGTAACAGCCTTGGCCTGCCAGTACTTCTGATTATTGTTCAGGCCATGGCTTGACCTCCAGTAGGTCTTTACTCCCTAAAAGCTTGATAATAGGTTTGGTCAATGACCAATCTACATTGTGGCTGGGCATGACCACCAACCTGCCTGGGTAGCCCCCCTAACCTTTTCTATTGCACTTACACTCAACTCTTAGAATTTAAGTTCTGGCCCTCTTATGTGAGCCTTGCCTTGGGACCCTGGAGCTCCCTCTGAACTTGGACACATAAGGGCTGGCTCTTCCACAATGTATTTATGATTCCAGTTTATTTCTTTTGGGCTGTAATAATTTTTATAAACTCGTGAGGACTTAGTAAAAAAGGGGGGATGGGATTTACTTTCTGTACCAAAGGTAGAGATCCTGCCTATAGGTTTAAATTTTCTTTTATTTCTGCAAACGCACCTAGAGATCCTGTCTATAGGTTTAAATTTTCTTTTATTTCTACAAACGCACCTAGAAATCATGCATATAGGTTTTCAACTTTCATTTATGCATATCCGCCTAGAAATCATGCCTATAGGTTTTCAACTTTCATTTATGCATATCCGCCTAGAAATCATGCCTATAGGTTTTCAACTTTCATTTATGCATATCCGCCTAGAAATCATGCCAATAGGTTTTCAACTTTCGTTTATGCATATCCGCCTAGAAATCATGCCTATATGTTTTCAACTTTCATTTATGCATATCCGCCTAGAAATCATGTCTATAGGTTTTCAACTTTCATTTATGCAAAACTCACGCCTAGAAATCATGCTCATAGGTTTAATCTTTAATTCCTGCAAACACGCATAGATGTCCTGCATATAGGTTAGTTCCTAATTATTCCGCAATTTCATAGAAAACATAGTCTACCAAACTGCTGCATTCTGCAAATGACATAAGGCAAACTATTTGTAGATAAATAATAATAAAAACTGCATGTAGAAGCCATGCTCCTAGGATGTTGTTAATGTCTAAAGGGTGTCCAAATCATTATTCATATAGAAAGCATGCCTATAGGAAGTTTCGAATCTAAATAGAGATAATGCTAGCTGTTAAACTTGTATTGTCCCGCTAAAATCAGTAACCCCTGTTAGTTTGTGCATCTGTTTCTAAAATCAGTATATGTCACACCTAGTTCTAATTAACACTTAAGTCAATCAGATCAATTTTCAAACAATTGCATTCGAGTGTGCCTAATGTAGACTTTTTGCCTAAAAATATGCGTTGAACCAGTCCGCTCGTTGCTTTATTTAAATAAGACCAAAATTATTACGTGAAAGACATGCTAAACTCTGTGTTTTGGATGATTTACGGAGGCATATCTGAGCCTTGTTTGCCTGTTTGTATCCCATTTCTGTCTGCACCTATTTGTTTTGGTTGACGCCTTAGCATTTTATCCTTTGAAACCTCTAAAAGCCCTAAGCCCCCTTCCCTTTAGGATTAGTAGTCCATTTGCCTTCGGGACTAATAGGATGGGGGCGGGTAGTAGCATGCAATAAGTAAGCGATACCATTTCGCGCTCTAATACCTTAAACGGGGTGGGAAGGGTAGACATGGAGATAATGATTACACGATAACACTATGCGTATAATTGGGTACCGGTGTTGTGCGAATGATCCATGTAATTTATGAACCTAGGACCCCCTCCCCTCCCTCTTTATTAGTTTAATAATCTTCCAGATTTTTAAAGGCTATTTCTATTTCTATTTATTATACGTCTTTCAAGTTGCTTGCACCAATTGTTTGACCCCTTCCCTTTCCTTGCGTATCTCTTCAATCACAAAAATTGTTTCCTTCCTGAATTTTAGCACTCCTTTTATGCTTCTTATTTGCAATACTTGCTTGTTTATTCATGTTTTGCATTTAAAGTCACAATTTTAGAATGGCTGGGAACCACACTAGTGGATCTTGGGGGGTGCCTAACACCTTCCCCTCGAGATAATTTTGAGCCCTTACCTAAACTCTGGCTTTCATCTTTAATTCTTCTAAAAAGTGTCCTAATGCACTATAATCATTAGGTGGCCACTCTCCAAAAATCCAAAACCCAATTCCCAAATGGGAATAGAGTTGTCTTCCCAAATGTCGTAAACCTGATTCCGATTCCACGAGGAAAAGGGGGCGTCGACAGCAGGTAGAGTTGAGCACAGCATTTCATCCTCGGATGGATGGGCAGTCTGAGTGTACCATTCATATTTTAAAGGACATGTTGCGTGCCTGTTTTATTGATTGTCGAGGTTCTTGGGATGAGATTTTGCCGCTTGCAGAGTTTGCCTACAATAACAGTTATCAGTCGAGCATTCAGATGGCTCCATATAAGGCATTGTATGGGAGGCACTGTAGATCTCCGATTGGATGGTTCGAGCCCGGCGAGGCTAGACTATTGGGGACAAATTTGGTTCAGGAAGCCTTAGAGAAGGTGAAGTTGATTCAAGAGAGGCTCCATACAGCACAGTCGCGTCAGAAGAGCTATGCGGACCGGAAGGTTCGGGATGTGTCTTATATGGTTGGTGAGAAGGTCTTGCTGAAGGTTTCGCCCATGAAGGGTGTTATGCGATTTGGGAAGAAAGGGAAGCTGAGTCCGTGGTTTATTGGACCTTTTGAGGTACGTAGAAGGATTAGGGAGGTGGCTTATGAGCTTTCCTTGCCACCCAGCTTGTCAGGCGTGCATCCGGTATTTTATGTATCTATGCTCCGGAAGTATGTTGGGGAACCGTCTCATGTATTGGATTTCAGCACTGTTCAGTTGGATAATGATTTGACCTATGATGTGGAGCCAGTGGCTATTTTGGGTCGTCAGGTTCGAAAGTTGAGATCAAAGGATATAGCTCCGGTGAAAGTGCAGTGGAGAGGTCGGCCCATGGAGGAGGCTACTTGGGAGACCGAGCGGGAGATGCGGAGCAGATATCCTTACCTGTTTGAGGCTCCAGGTATGTTTCTTGACCTGATCGAGGATGAGCGTTTGTTTTAGTTGGGGAGGATGTGACAACCCGGCCCGCTGTCATGTGAGTTACCACCCCGTTTCCCCCATTTCTGTTTTCTTATGTTTCATTATAAGAGTCTTGGGTGAATGAATTGAATTGGATTTGTTTTAGATGGAAAATGAGACAGTCTCTTTAAGGAGGGCTTATTTTGGAAAAATCAACCAGATGTTGACTTATGAGTTACAGGGCTCGGATATGATTTCTGGTGATTCGGATATAGCTTCGGGGGATGATTTGTGACTTAAGAGCTTGATCGGAATCGGTTTTGGAGGTCCGGTGTAGAATTAGGGTTAAATTGGCGAGCTAGTATTTTGGCAAATTCCGGTTGATAGGTGAGATTTTGATTCGAGGGTCAGAATGGAATTTTAAGAGTTGTTGTAGCTCCGTTAGGTGATTTTGGATGTGTGTGCAAAATTTCAGGTCATTCGGAGGTGTTTTGGTCGGATTTTTTATCAAATGCGTATTTCGGAAGTTTTTGAGAAACTTAGGCTTGAATTCAGTGAGAATTGATGATTTTAGCATTGTTAGATGTGTTTTGATTATTGGAACAAGTTTGAATGATGTTTTAGGATGTGTTAGTGCTTTTGGTTGAGGTCCCGGGGGCCTCGGGTGAGTTTTGGATGGTGAAACAGACCAATTCTAGCTTTGTAAAAGTTGCAGATTTTTCCCAGTTGAAGTGTTGCAGGTATTTGCCCATTGCGTTCGCATGAAGTGAGTCGCGAATGTGTAGAAGGAATTTGAGGGCCAGGATTTTTGACCTTCGCGTTCGCGTTTGAGGCCTCGCGATCGCGTAAGGTAAGGTGATCAAGCATCGCGTTCGCGTGAAGGTACTCGCATTCGCGTATAAAGACCGGGGTCCAGAGGCGAAATGTTCTGCGCGATCATAGTGTAGCTACGCATTCGCATAGGCTTAGGGGTTCAGACCATCGCGTTCGTGAAGGGTATTTTTGGAAGTAGCAGATTTTGTTCATCGCGAACGCGAGAGGTCCCTCGCGTTCGCATAGAGGAAAATAAGTCTGGGCATAAGGGTTTTATTAAACATTTCATCCGCAAATCAAGTCTTATTTCCACCATTTTTTAGCAACCTTAAGAGCTTTTGGATGGGAATTGAAGGTGATTTCGACTGGGCATGATTGGAGGTGAGTTCTATGACCTAAATACATGATTTAATGATGGAATTAACATAGAAATTTGTGAAAATTCATCAAAAGGGGTAAAGCTATGACTTGGAAATTTGATATTTCAAAGTGGGATTTGATGGGTCATTTGGACTCGGATTTGGGAGTTTTTGGTATGTATAGACTCATGACGAGATAAGGAATCCGGTGATGTTAATTTTTTGATTTTTCGAAAAGTGGGCCCGGCGCTCAGGTTTTGCCAATTTCGTGAATTTCGATATTTTTCGAGTCTTTTCGATTGGGTTATGTTCTCTTAGCCAATTGTAACGTATTCATTGTGGCTTTGACCAGATTCGATGCGCGAGGAGGTCAATTTGCGAGGCTAGGGCATAGCGAGCTAGGATTTTGGCCGGCTTGAGGTGAGTAATGATAGTAAATGATATCCTGAGGGTTTGAAACTCCGGATGTACACAACGTAGTGCTATATTGAGGTGAAACACGCGCTTAATGGTGAGCGCGGGGTTGTTTACTACTAGGGATTATGACTTGGTCCATCCGGTAGATATTTTACCGCGTATTTGACTAAGCTATTTCGTTTATCATCATGCTTTGGGGCTAGTTGCCATGTTTGGGGCCTCTTGTAGACTTGTAGAACCCTTAGGGGTATTATGACTGATTTTTCTCTCTTTACTTATTGAAAAAATTACATCCTCATTCATGTTTCTATTTGTTTAAACAATGTGAACCGGTTTCATAAGTGTAAATCCTATGAGAGAAATATATGGGCTGAGACTCCTATCTTATACTATTCTGTCCTAAAATGACTGAGAGGGGTTGAGAACCCAACAATGAGGATGTTATATATATTGGATCAGGCTGCACGTCGTAGCAAATACTTTTATGGATCGGGCTGCACGCCGCAGCAGTTGTTTATGTGGATCGGGCTGCGCGCCGCAGCAATATTGCGCTTGGGCTATAGGAATTCCTCCGGAGTCTGCACCCGCCCACAGTGAGCGCGGGTACTCATATGGATCGGGCTGCACGCCGCAGCGAGATACGGATCGGGATGCACGCCGCAGCGGTTACTATATGATATTATTTTGAGTGTGATCTGAGAGAGATTGAGCCCAAGAGGCAGTTGTTGTGCTGAGCGGTTGATACTGGGCCCGAGGGGCAGTTCTTTTCACCATTACTACTTAAATGTTGTTTTACCTGAACCACCTGCCTTTAAAAACTGAGATTTCATTTGACTCACTTTTTTTTTATTGTTTAAGTAACTTGCTACTTGATATAGAACTGCCTTGTGCTGTTATGTGTTTTCTTATCTTCAGTTATTATTTATTATTATTACTTACTAGGTCGGAGCACTCACATTACTCTCTGCACCATGCGTGCAGATACAGGATTAGCAGAGTCCGCACCTGAGCACTGACATCCTTCCCAGATCAGGCAGCGAGATCGGAGCATCGAGGTAGCTGTTGGCGTCCGCAACCCCTTGACTCCCCTATTTTATGCTATTTCAGTTATTCCAGACTTGTATCAGATATTCTATTTTGCAGACTTATAGTAACTCTGTAGTAGCTCATGACTTGTGACACCCCGGTTTGAGCTGTGTCGGGATGGTTTCCCTCGTAATTATTGCTATATCCGCATTTATTGCTATGTTAAGTATGTGATTGAATTGTAAATGTTAAATAAATTTTTCAAAAGAGGTGTTGACGTTGTTCTGGCTGGCCTTGTCTTCACCAGAGGCGTCATCACGACCGAGTTTGGGAATTGGGTCGTGACATTAATCCTATAGGAAAGGTTATAAAGGCACCCTATATGATCCGTTAATTATAGTTAACCGGCCAAACTTAGGTTAATTAATAAGTAAAAAAAGAATGCTATCAAAATTTAATTAGAGGAAACGTATCGCGCGGTCTTGTTTTCAAAGAAGGTATTATGAAAGAAAAAGTTTCGTTTCTTTAAAAATATTTTACCCAAATTTTGTATTAAGAAATCTGACTGTTAAGTGCTAAGGAACTTGAAATAACACTAATTTACAAATGATGCATCCTAAATCTAATGTCTTATAAAAAAAAATTAGTATGGCAAATTATTTTAAAACACTTCTAAAATCTTTAAAGTCAACGTTATAAAAATTAAATATTTTACTAATAATTAAACTAGAGATACTATGTGATTCTATTTAATCTATGTTACTAATATGCTCCAACAAAAATCTCAAAATAGGGATAAACCTCAAAACACATAAATAAAAAGTAAGATACAATGAAATGGCAAAAGAAATAAAAGGACGCCATATGCACCCCAAGCATTTCGCTTGTTTTCTTGCTATCTGGTGCATTCTGAGGAGGATGGTATGAGATGCAATGACTCCATACCCAAATTGTGTCGCGGTGTCGTGAGATCTCAAAGCAAAACTCAGGAACCCGCCCATGTGTCATGCAAAACAAAAGAATGACACAAAGAATAAAAAAATGGAGGGTAGATAAAAGACTGAAGAGCGTTTACTTTTCAACAAACATAATACTAATAGTGAAGAAAGGTAAAGTAAAGTAAAGACACGAGCTGGTAAGTTTATGCTTACATTATACTAAATAGTTTCTATCTTCAACTACTACGTAACAGAAACTTATTCTCAATGAATATACTAAGGTGTTCCCTAACCCACGTTAACAAGTTAAGACATACTCCTTTAATTAAGAATTCCTACTAACGAAAGATATCAGAACTCCATACTAAAACATGATGTGGTGCATATTCTATTAATAAAAATTATTTCTAATAAGAACTTTGAATCTACGTGTCTGATATCTAAACCTTAAGCCAAACTTAAAGTCATATTATCTAGTAATGTAAATAGCACCTCTGAATTACTTCTTACAACTATGACTTCTACACTATGAAGGAAATTATCATGTTAAGATCTTCAAATACAGCATATCAAAACAAGTACAGGAAAAAACTTATTGTGTCATGTTAACGGAAGTAAATAATACGGCCTTTCTACTCATAGATGTAAATAAAATGGCCATAACTTAGTCACAATTCTTACTTTAAGGAAACCTAAATGTAGTCTTTAGAATATATCAAACTATCAAATTTTAATATAGATCTTTACGGGGCTAAAGAAATACATTAAGCGTGAGTTCTAGTGTCATAAATAGCACATAAGTCATTATTCCCATACACAAATAAGAAAGGAGCTTAGAACATGATTTCTAGACCATAAAAAGCTATCAAAATTTGTGACAGATATTCACATGATTAAGAAAAATACATAAAACATAAATTCTATTACAAAGAGCCTCAACTCATGATATCCGATTCTAATTTTACGGAAAGCTAAAGACAATCTCCAGTCTACAACCTACTGTCAAATTTGCAGCAGATTTTGACATAACCACAATGAATCTAAACATGACTTCTAAGTAAAATCACTACACGCTAAGGGTGTGTTTGGTATGAAGGAAAATATTTTTCGGAAAATGATTCCAATTTTTCCATGTTTGGTTGGCTTAAATATTTTGGAAAATATTTTCCTTATCAATTCATTTTCCTCCAATTGAAGGAAAATGGTTTCCTTATCAAATGAAGGGAA
>MU772675.1:6755-20575 GCA_026770625.1 Nicotiana glauca | reverse complement strand
TTTCGAAACAAAATTTTAAATATATTTTTCAGTTTTAATTTTATTATTTATCGGTTTAAAAGCTCAAAATTTTACAAGTTTTAAAATAATGAGTTCGGAGGTTTATGTGTTTGGAAGTTTACGTGTTTAGAAATTATATAGTTACAGTTTCGAAATTTCGCAACTTTGAAAGTTTATAAAATTTGTGGGTCCGTAAGGTTGTTGGTTTGAAAGTTTATGGTTTCATGTTTATTGTATCTAAATTATTTATGAATACTCTTGAGAAGTCATTTTCCTTAATTTGCGTACCAAAAACTGGAAAATGAATAAGATTACTACTTGTTTTCCAAGAAAATATTTTCTTGGCGGAAAATATTTTTCGTTATACCAAACACACCCTAAATCATGATATTTAACCAGAAGAGTAGCTCATATTATATTAACAGCAAAAGGGAAATAAATGTAACGACCCGATCGGTCATTTTGAGCTCTAGCACATCGTTCAGCAGTCTGAGGCCATGAACAACTTCATTTCAGGTATTGTGACTTGTACGTGTGGTCGGAATTGAATTTCAGAAAGTCCAGAGTTGATTTGGAAGGAGAATTCTTGTTTCAGAAGCTTAAAGTTGAAATAATGAACTAGGATTGGAATTTTGAGTAAACGACCTTGGAATCGGAATCTAAAGGTTCTAGCAGGTTCGTATGATGATTTCGGACTTGGGCGTATGCCCGTTTCTGGTTTTGGATAACCCGGGAGTGTTTTGGCGCCTATTGAGGAAGTTAGCATTTTAGAAGAAATTTCATAAGTTTGGCTTGAAGTGCATTTCAGTGTTATCGTTGTCCGTTTGACATTCCGAGACTGTGAATAGCTTCGTATGGTGTTTCTGGAGTTAGGGGCGCGATCGGAAGTGAATTCGGAGGTCCGTAGGTCATTTTGAAGTCATTTGGCTAAAGATGGAAAATTGAAGGTTTTGAGAAGTTTGACCGGAAGTGAACTTTTTGATATCGGGGTCGGAATGCAATTTCAAAAGTTGGAGTAGGTCCGTAATGTTGAATATGACTTGTGCGCAAAATTTGAGGTCAATCGGACGTGATTTGATAGGTTTAAACATCGAAAATAGAAGTTTGAAATTTTAAAGTTCATTAAGTTTGGATTGGAGGTCGATTCATAATTTTAGTGTTGTTTGATGCGATTAGAGGCTTTGAGCGAGTCCGTAACGTGTGTTGGGATTGGTCGGTATGGTTGGTTGGGGACCCGGGGGCATCGGGTGGATTCCGAGTGAGTAACGGATCGAAAGTTGGAATTTTTAGACAGCTGAAAGGTCTGGTTGCTGGTATTTTTGCTTTTGCGGTGGGATAACCGCAGGAGTGGCCCTACAGAAGCAGATTTTTGGTCAAGGGCTCGAGGACCATAGATGCGGTCAAGGTTCCGCAGAAGAGGGATCGCATCTGTGGAAGGCTTGTTGCAGAAGCGGAAGAGGGCAACTTGGAGCGGACCACAGATGCGGTCAGAGTTCAGCAGAAGCAGGACCGCACTGCGCAAGGCTTGTCGCAGAAGTGAAAAAAAGATGGCCTAGGGAGGACCGCAGAAGCAGTGATTTAACCGCACCTGCGGAACCGCAGAAGCGGTCAGGGGACCGCAGGTGCGAAAATAGCTGGAGGCAGAATTGTTTTAAATGCACGATTTGGCCATTTTCTCTCATATTTTCATGGGTTGGGCGATTTTTGGGAAGCTTCAAGAGGGGATTTTCGTCATCAACATCAAGGTAAGTCACTCCCACCTATTTTGAGTTAAATACATCAACTAAGTATGGATTTGTGCATTTCAAATTAGTATAAATTTGAGGTTTTAGTGGAAAGCCTAGAAAATTAGCAATCTTGGAGTTTAGCCATGATTTTGGGGATGAAATTAAGAGAAAATCATATAATTGAGTTCGTGAGTTCATGGGTAATGTTTATCTTCGAAAAATTTTGGATTCCGGGCATGTGGGCCCGAGGGCATTTTTGTTAACTTTTCAATCGGGGTTAGGAATTGCTATAAATTAGATTATAATGAGTACCTTAGCATATATTAATGGATTTACATAATTATTGGCTAATTTTGGAGCGTTGTGCATTGATTCGAGTCTTCGGAAGGGCGTGGAATACCGGTTATGGATCTTCGGAGCGAGGTGAGTCTCCTTTCTAACCTTGTAAGATGGAATTGTCCCCATAGGTGAAATAATTGATTATGTGATCCTATTTTGTGGGGGCTATGTACGCACGAGGTGACGAGAGTCCGTGCATAGCTACTATTATGCTATTGTCTGGGTAGTTAGGACCCAAAATCATGCTATACTTGGATTATTTACGAACCTATTAATAACTTGAACTGCTTAAACCACACCTAATTAGTAAATAAATTTCTAAAAGGATGAAACTTCATATTTCTTAAATGGTTAAAAGAGGATCGACTTTCTTTGGATAATTGTTCCGTGTGAACTCTTGATTGACTTTCTGTGTGTGTTTAAATTTTTGAGGCCAAACGCCTCGGAAGATTAAATAAATGCATCTATGTTTCGTGTCATTCGACCCTCGGCAGTGCACAGTTTACATTTCTGTTGGAGTGAGCCGTCGACCTCAGCATGATTTGCGCATGCTTGTATTGCTGATTGGACTTATTAAAGTTGTTATTGCCTCTTCATGGCTTAAGAATATTTAGAAAAATAATGGAAAAGGAATTTGGGAAATTTCCCATAAAAAGAATAATATTTTACTTTTTCCCTTCTGTTTGATAAAAATCATGTTGGTAGAGATTCACGATTTAATGTAATATTGACATCATTATTAGACCACTAGTAAGTATCGAAGTTGACCATCTCGTCTCTACCTCTTCGAGATTAGGCGGGATACTCATTTACTACATGTCGTTTACGTACTCATACTACACTTCTGTGCATTTTTGTTGCACGGGTATATGTAACTCTAGCGGTCTACTAGGCGTAGCAGCACGAATGATTCTGCGACTAGGTGAGCTGCATTATTCGAGACGGTCGCAGCTAGAGCAACCCCTTCTAGTATACTATATTTACTCCTTGTCAAATGTATTCCGGACGAAAGTTGTATTTTATTTTCCTTGTCAGTAGATGCTCATGCACTTGTGACACCGGATTCTGGGATGCTTTGAAGTATTTGTATTAACTGCTTATCATTTAAATCTGATTTGACCCTATTATCTTTTAAAGTGCTAAATATGGAAGGAAAATCCTAGATTTCAAAAGTATTAAAACGAGATTTTGATTAAATGATTTGGTTGGCTTGCCTGACAGTAATGTCCGGCGCCATCATGATCCTTATTGGATTTTGGGTCGTGACAACATGGTATCAGAGCACTAGATTCCTAGGGTCTCACGAGTCATGAGCAATTCTAGTAGAGTCCCACGGATCGGTGTGGAGACGTCTGTACTTATCCTTGGGGGGTTGCAGGACTGTTAAGAATACTTCCCTTCTTGATTCCTTGTCGTGCGATTTGATTTCCTGTGAGGCTTATGCCTTCGCTTCTTTCTACTCAATCTTACGCGATGCGAACCGCTTGTTATAAATCGAAAATCTAAGAACAGTAATGGTACTTCAGATGTGATACAGGATGTTTCTCCTGGTATAGCTGATCGGATTATTATCGTCGCTTTATGGAAGAATATTTTATTATTTCAACCCAGTAACGGTACTTCTGTGGGCTCTGGGGCTAGGCACAAGTTGCCATGATAATTATGAACAATTGTTCCGCAGTATTGTTATGATGGTACGAAGTTTGCCTATGTATCGGGGTAGTAAATGACTTGAAGGGAGGTTTACTCAGTGCATAATCAAGATATTCAGTATTTTATTCCCGGCAGCGGAAAGGCAGTCGGACTAAAGATGGTCAGGTATGGGCTGGTGGAAGTAATAAGACTTGGTATTTGCAAGCATGGTGGAGCTTTCTTCTGTGATGGGGTGTCGTTGCCCTAATTGAACGAACTAAGTTTGTCGGTGTTATGATCTGCTAAAATTTGCCTTAGGCGCAAGATATTGCGAGATAGTATTGGGGATGCAACTGTCGGGTATCGCAAGGTACGGTAGTTCAAGATTGAATTAGTATTTCTAATGTGGACGATTCGATAAAGATGACCTTCGGAAAAGTTTAAAGCTAGCAGCAATTGTGGGTTCAAGTGCCACGAAGTTAGATTTTATTTAAGACAGCCACTGAATATCAAAGGACAAGGATAGACATGTGGGAAGCATCAGGCGGTGTTCAAATTTATAAAAAGGCCAGGTATATGAAGCGAAGGTCGAGTAGTCGATTAAGGGGATGAGTTCCGCCAAAGTGGGAGAGTAGTGGAGTTGCGTATGGGCTTTGTAGTGGGATGACCACGTACCTTAAGGAGGGTTTGGAGCGATTTGAGAATATTAGTGGTTGGTTATTAGGGTCTACAGATCTAATTTGAAGTAGGGATTCTTGTGCGGTAGGAGATTTGATATAACGGGAAGGAGCCGCTTAAATGAAGAAGGATGCAGCATAACTTTGAATTGGAAGGATGTTGCCGCATATTTAAATGATGTCCACGAGGGGTAAATGGACCTGTATAGATGGAGAGTGAGCTCAGACTCAGGATGTGTTATTGATGTCGTAGTGATTGTACCCCGTGCAGCAGCGTTAGAAGATGCCGGGGAGAGCTTTTATAGATGGGTTATCCAAGTGAGCAGATTAGCGGTCGTGTGGTTGGTGAGGCTTCTGTGAAGAATTCTATCAATTATATAGCAAAGAGATCGGTTATGCAAATGTGTTTGATTATTCAGAATATAAGAAGGGGGTTTCCCAGAAAGATTTTGAGAACTTTGGGGGTTGATTGCGCAAGGTTATGTCAATAAGAGGTAAAGAGGACGAGTGAGTTCCAGGACTGTGAAATGATAGCTTCATGCTAAGTGGGAGAGTCCCACCGCTTATGATTGGGTTGCATGGTTAACTACTTGCGAGATTGTTTTTTGGCTATTAGCATATCGATGGGCTATTTCAGCTATGGGAAAGGACCATAAGTGGTAATTTAAGCAAAGGAAGTATTAAAGGTGGGCTATCGTTGGCCTTATTGGCCCATGTTCAGACTTGGAGGAAGATTCAGGAATTTGTTTGTATAGATGTGGGTTCCAAGGGAAGTGATTCGGCGGGTTCTTCGCCAAGAGGGTATTCATGTGATAGAAGACTCATGAAGTTGATTATATTCGGGGCCAAGTCAGAGCGGGTGGCTCTCAACAACGGTCATAGTAAATTCACAAGATGAGGTGTGATGCCTAATGATTTCGAGCGTATAGGTACGATTAAGAATCAAGCATGTTAGTAGCCTTTGAGAAGAGGCACAGAAGGTTCTGTGATGTTTTGGCTTGCGATGTAGCAATTGGGAGGTATGAAATGGTTCGTGGGATTTGAGACAGGATGGTCTCGTGATTCAAGGTCCCTCGGGGCGAGTGCGGATAGAGTGGGATAAGTGTTGAATGGAGTTATTATCGTTTCTAAGGCAATCCGAGTAAATCGAAAGAAGATAAATTGGTTAGCCATAGTTTAGTTGGCATATTGGTGGTAGAGATCAGTTCTTTCAGCGTGATCAAGTTATGCATATGAATTTTGGCAGTACGTGTGAGGTTTGTCGGCCGCCGTAATTGATGTTATTCAGAAGCATTATACTGTTATGGACCATTATGTATGGGCAAATCCCTGAAGGGCTATGGTGGCTTAGACCACTACTAAGAGATTTACATATTCTACGGTTATGAGAATTCGCCTGTGTGATACTATGGATCTCTTTAAGTGAGTTAAGTGAAAAGTTTTTATATAATAAAATATTAATCTATTAGCGATTCTGGAATTATGAATACGAGTCGTGTTCTACCGTATATTGGCATATTGGGTGCAGCAAGTGATATGGAATTTGAAGTGAGGGTCAGGGTTGCGGTTCGGAGCTAACATGGATGTCACGAGTTCGGATCAGCAAGAAAGGAGTTATTATGGGATTTAAAAGGTAGTTAGCCTAGTTCAGGGCGATCAAAATCGGCTTGAGTTCGGTGGATGGATTCAAGTGTGAATATGGGCTCCATATCAGGCCAAACATGTTCATTTCAGTAATGCGCTCCTTACGAAGGAGTAGTCAGGTTGTTATTTTCTTGCCAGATATTTCGTGCAATGATACATTGCGCCGTGTGAGTTGTGAGACGGCTTGTTGAATTTCTTATGTGTTGAAGGTTCCGCGTGTAGATGATGTTATATGAGCAGGATGGCTCTTGAGATTTGGATCTTATATCACACCTCAATTGTGCTCGTGTTTGTGGATTATAGATGTATCCCCAGGGAAATGGTATAATGCACTTAGCGTATTTATTACCGATATTCGATATTTCATTGAAATGAGCAATTTAGCTCGATGTACATCTCTTTATGTTAGTTCTACGTGTGGATCTAGTGGCATGCCGGCATGGTTATGTTGTGTGGATCGGATGGCACGCCGCTATAGGTATGTTATTTAGATTGGGTGGCACGCTGCCATGGCTATGTTGTGTGGATCGGGTGGCATGCCGCCATGGATATGATTGTTTGGATCGGGTTGCACGCTGCAAATAGTGTGATGTTCAGTACAGTTCCCCGTATCTGTTTATGGTGTTCTGTTTCCTATTTTCTGAAGGAAGCTCATATTAGCTATGCGCCCGCGTCGCATGTATGATTCGCGAGCGGGATAATTGAAATTCCCTTTTAGAGTTCGTTTTCCTTTGTATCGCATTCTAATTGGTAGCCTATTGGCACATTGTGGCATCATATGAAACTTTTGGTCATGTTAGGGTGGCTTGTTGCCTGAGAAATTCGTACTGGGTGAGACGAGATTATTGGTTTTAAAGATCCGTGCAATCCGAGTATATGAAGTACATTAAGGAGATAAGGTCATTATTCAGCCCAAAATGCAGTGATGGTTCTTGACAGGAGTATAGACCCAATGAATTATTGATTCAGCAATTGGTTATGAATTTTTGCACATCCCTTCCGTCGTGGTGGTATTGTAAGAGTTGGAGGAAGACCTATGTCTGTCATAAGGTGCAATAGAAGCATCAAGTTCGTGGAATTTCTAAGTTGATCAAAAAATGTTATTGTGGTCCGGCGAGCAAAGTGATACAAGGTGCAAATTCAGCAAAATTATGCAGTCATGTGTTGGGTACCGCATGTAGTAATTGATATGGTGATCGTATGTTCGAAACAGGCTTGGTAGAGAATTTCAGATGTTAGAATTTGGCTCTAAGGCTTGTCTGCTTAAATAAAAGGGAATATCTTCAAAACTGATTGAGCTAACGTGCTCAACCGGGTTATGGTAGCACGGAAAGGTGCAAGAGGTGTCAAATAGTGATTTCAGACTACTTCAGTGTAGTTCTCAACACGTTCAAAGACGAACGTATGTTTAAGTGGGAGAGAATGTAACGACCCGACCGGTCGTTTTGAGCTCTAGCACGTCGTTCAGCAGTCTGAGGCCATGAACAGCTTCATTTCAGGTATTGTGACTTGTACGTCTGGTCGGAATTGAATTTCGGGAAGTCCAGAGTTGATTTGGATGGAGAATTCTTGTTTCGGAAGCTTAAAGTTTAAAGAATGAACTAGGATTGGAATTTTGAGTAAACGGCCTCAGAATGGGGATCTGAAGGTTCCAGCAGGTTCATATGATGATTTCGGACTTGGGCGTATGCCCGGTTCGGGTTTGGATAACCCGGGAGTGTTTTGGCGCCTATTGAGGAAGTTAGCATTTTAGAAGAAATTTCATAAGTTTGGCTTGAAGTTTATTTCAGTATTATCGCTGTCCTTTTGACATTTCAAGACTGTGAATAGCTCTGTATGTGATTCTGGAGTTGGGGGCGCAATCGGAAGTGAATTCGGAGGTCCGTAGGTCATTTTGAAGTCATTTGGCTAAAGATGGAAAATTGAAGGTTTTGAGAAGTTTGACCAGAAGTGAACTTTTTGATATCGGGGTCGGAATCCGATTTCGAAAGTTGGAGTAAGTCTGTAATGTCGAATATGACTTGTGCGCAAAATTTGAGGTCAATCTGACGTGATTTGATAGGTTTAAACATCGGAAATAGAAGTTTGAAATTTTGAAGTTCATGAAGTTTGGATTGGAGGTCGATTCATGATGTTTGCATTGTTTGATGCGCTTTGAGGCCTCGAACGAGTCCATAATGTGTTTTGGGATTGCTCGGTATAATTGGTTGGGGTCTTAGGGGCCTCGGGTGGATTCCGGGTGAGTAACAGATAGAAATTTGGAATTTTTGGACAGCTGAAGGGTCTGGTTGCTGGTATTTTTGCTTCTATGGTGGGATAGCCGGAGAAGCGGAGTTTTGGTCATGGGCTCGAGGACCGCAGATGCGGTCAAGGTTGCGCAAAAGCGGGACCGCATCTGCGGAAGGTTGGTCGCAGAAGCGGAAGAGGGCAACTTGGAGAGGACCGCAGATGTGTTTGGAGTTCCATAGAAGCGGGACCGCATCTGCGGAAGGCTTGTCGCAGAAGAGAAAAAAAATATGGCTTAGGGAATACCGCATAAGCAGTGATTTAACCGCACCTGCGGAACCGCAGAAGCGGTCAGGGGACCGCAAGTGCGGAAATAGCTGGAGGCAGAATTGTTTTAATATGATGGAAAGCTTAAGTGCGGAGGCGTAGCTGGAAAGCTTAAAAATGAATTCTGTGTAAAAATTAATGAATTTTGATATTAATATGATTAAAGTTGACTTTGGTCAATATTTTGGGCAAACGGACCTGGACCCGTGATTGAACGGTCCTGGAGGGTCCGTAGAATAATATGGGACTTGGGCATATGCCCGGAATTGAATTCTGAGGTCCCAAACCCGAGAAATGAATTTTTGTGTGAAATTATTTTATGAAATTAAATAAGGAAAATGGAAAGGAAATTTGATCAGAAGACTATGGTTTCTGGCTTTTATTTTGGTTCCGATGCCCGATACAGGTCTTATATGTGGTTTAAGCGCCTCCTGTGAAATTTGGTTGAAATCGGACGTCATTTGACGTATTTCGGACTCAAAACGGAAGATTTGAAGTTTTATGAAATTTGGAAGAAATCTTAGATTTTAAGGCTTAATTCATCGTTTTTGATGTTATTTTGGCGATTTGATCGCACGGTTAAGTTCGTAGGGAGATTTTACCCGTTAGGGTTGTGCCCGCAATCCATTTTAAAATGACTCAAGGTGGCTATTCTTGCAAAAAACAGCCTTCCGGCGCCCTCTTGGGGACATTCGGCTTATTGTTCAACAAGTATGGCGTCACCCGACTTATTGGGTAAAAATTAAAATTTTGGTATTTTTGGCTATTTTTGCAAAAGGGGTGGTTGGACCCATGAGGGTTGCCTACGTATCTCATATCCGGTGAGAATCAAACCAGCGTAGTTCGGGCAAATAAACTAACTATTTTCGAAAACAGAACTCTTTTTGACAAATACATTATTTCGGAAAGCATGACTCTTTTTTATATTTTCTTTTCAACAAGCTATTTGAAAATAAAACTCTTTTGTTTTCTTTTTTTTTTTATTGACAAATAAAACAAACCATTCTTTTTGTTAGAACAAATTTTCATTTTTCCCTTTTCTTCTTTTTTTTATTTTTCTCAAAAATTCGGCAGAGTTCCGACTCTATTTTGACATTGGTCGTTTTTCTAAAACAGGTAATTAACTCTCTACACTGCTATTTCTCTCTTTTTTTAATTTTTTCAAATATTCAAGCCAGTCAGCATGCGAGTCCGAGACAAATAGATGTACATGCAACACATAAGATGCATCAGGGTGGTCTTTTCATTTCAGGTTACCTGCCCTAGATGGACCCAATCCCTGTGTTGAGTCCCCTAAGTCACATGCACGTGATGCAAATAAGCGCTCCTACTAGGAATCCGACATGGAGTCAAGCTATTCTAAGTTCAAAACCTGGGTATGTGTTCTAGACTGTGTACCCGAGCGGACAACTCGAGTCGAGGAGGGGGCTATGTACCGGGAACCAAAAGGCCATCCGGCTTAGTAACTTATCCGGCCTCTTTCTTATTTCAGGGTATGACACTAACAGAATAAGGAGTCTCAACCAGTAAGCACATCCCCGAAGGTGAGAAGAGAAGTGTTTCGGCACAGTTTATATACAGTTCAGATAATATCAAAGCGGTAGACATTTAGCACATTAAGCGTGAAACATGTAGGAAAATCAGATATAACAAAATACAACAATTTATCTAAGCTCGAATTCTGAACCCTGAACAAAACGTTCTGGGTTCTTGTCCCCAGCAGAGTCACCAAAGCTGTCACACCTCCTTTTTCACTACACCCACAAGGGCGTAAAAGAGTTTTTCAAATTAAAGGACAATCGAAACGGATTTATTATTAATATTGAGAGTCGCCACTTGGGAGATTAATGGCGTCCCAAGTCACCGGTTGAATCTCGAACCGAGGAAAATTATGACTCTGTTAACAGTCCGCGAACCAAAAATCCGAGTAAGGAATTCTGTTAACCCGGGAGAAGGTGTTAGGCATTCCCGGATTCCGTGGTTCTATCACGGTCGCTCGACTGTTATATTTGGCTTATTTATTTGATTTTAGTACATGTTTTAATCTATGTGCTTTTTAACTTTGAACCACTTTTATTTATTATTTTAAAGAGAATTGCAACGTCGTTAAAATGCGTCTCGAACCACGTCACATAAATATATCTGTGGGTTTTGACACATTTCAACTTCGTTGGGATTTGGATTTGGGTCACATAAATGTGCACCCGAGTTTAGGAAGGTAATATTATTAAATGCCGGGCCTAAAGCAACTAGCGTATTATTAACTTTGCGGTAGGCCATGAAATTTACTAAATGGCACGTCCCGAATTCTAAGAAAATTCACCCCCCGAATTGAGATTTGCGTATCGTGACCATGCCACCGGAATCGTACCCATGATCACAATGATTCATTTTTGCACCGCAATTTCCTCAATTTAAGATCCCATTTTTAGCTTTTATATTAGATAACAGACGAACTTTAAACTTAATATCACATCTTCTCTCATGAAACAAGAAATCGAAATAATTGAAACAAGTAAACAGAACCTCAACCAAGGAACAAAATTCTACCATAAACATTATTAATAAAATGAATCTTCTTTAGAGTACTATTCACTTATTTACTTTCTTAGCTTAACATGGATTTATCAAATTAATTAAACCAACAACGTGAATGAAAAGTTCACATTTCAGTTTCTTGCAAAATTAATTTCAATCAAACAAACAAATCAAAACAACGAAAAGAAAAGAACAGGTGATACCACAGTTAAGTAGATCTAAACCAAGCACATAACTAAATGAACAAATTCAAAAAAAAAACTATGGAAAATCAAATACACATACGAAGGGATAAACAGATCCTAGACATGAAGGCTAGCATATCCATGAACAAAAATGAAATGCAGCAAATAGCCACTAGCCAAAAATCATAAGAATTCAAAGTAAAACAAACTTGTCACATTATTTTAACCATACGGGTGACAGAAGTAACATGCAATTATAAAGGAGTTAATGAACTTACATGGATAGTAAAAATGATTGCTACTGGCAAAATAGCATATCCTGCATTGTGCGATAAAAATTCACGGCGTAGATGCCTTGCGACGAAAACACAGAAACAGTGACGGTACTATGATAAGCAATAAGGTTATAATCAATGACTTTGCATCCGGACCAAAACAAATAGAGCTTTTCCGATTAATGAGAACCTCTGACGTTACAAATTCTGTTGTGATACAAAATAGTTGTGGCTTACGATGACTGGAACCTGAACCGCGTACGTCAGCGAACTCGAAAATGAAAATCACAATCTCGACCTTTTGGAGTGTACTCGACAAACTATTTTGGATGATGTTGCACAGCTGTGTTTGCTGCGATTTCCAGTTGGTTTGAGCAGCTTTTAGCTCATGTTTTAAGGCTGGTTTGGAGCAGCTTCAATGGTGGTTTTTAGCTGAAGAAGATGTCTAGCAGTTGGTTTTAGCTTTCAGCGTTATTTTTTCTCTCTGTCGATTCTCCCTTTTTGTTTTTGTGTAGTTTTGGTGTTATAGAGTGTGTAGGGTAGGGTGTTATGTGGGGGAGTAGTTTTGGGGGAAGGTCTCATGTGGGAAAAAATTTAAGGGAGAAGTATTTTTGTGGAAAAATAATTTTTGGGGGAGGTCTCACGGAGAAGTGTTTTGGGGGAAATATTTATTGGGAAGGTTCTTCCAATTTTTTATTCCCAATTTCTCTTTATCTTCTTTTTTTATTAAAAATTCTAGAATTAAAAACTTAAATTATCGAAAATTATACTAATTATGAAAATTATAAAAGCTACTTAACCCTAAATTAGAAGAGAAAAATCAACAAAAGGAAAAGGTGTAAAAATAAAATATTTTTTTGTGATTTTTAACTTTTATGAAAATCAAATGACTTCCGATAAAATCTAAATGCTATGCAAGATATTTTTTGGCATTTATTATTTTGATTTTAAAATAATAAAATGCATGAAATGCAACTGAATAAAGGAAAATTCCTAAAAAATCAATAAAAATTATTTTGATCTATTTTTAGGAGTTATCTTCATGTAGGGCAAAAATCACGTGCTTACAGGTCGGTTGTGCTGATGCTACACTTCTATTCTCTTTTGCACATATCACGGAGCCGGAGCAGCTTTTGGACAGCAGTAGTTGATTGGGAGTTGTTTTCAGCCCAGAGATTTCGAGGTAGCCTTGCTGACGTTTTCATGGCCCGGAGTCTCTTCTATCTTTGTCATTCGTTTGTTATCCTTGTACCGGAACAAACTGTATTGTGTTTTATTCAGATCCTGTGTTTAGCATTCTATAGATGTTCGTGAGTTAGTGACTCCAGTCTTGGGTAGAGGTTGTAATTGAATTTCCGCACTTGCTTTCAGTTATTTATATTTAAAACTTCTGCTTTTATATTAAATGTTTCATTGCCTTAATATTGTCGATGTTTGCCTAAAAGGTTAATAATTAATTGGCTTGCCTAGCTCCTAACAGTAGGCGCCATCACGACTCCCGACGGTGGAAAATCCGGGTCGTGATAGTTACTCAAATGCGTCAATCTCTTTGTTCTTCCATATTCATATCATATGTTAAGATCTATTAAATTGTTATATCATTTTCGAATGTGGAGTGATTATTATTATTTAGGCATCATATTGATTTTTGTGTTTACTTACAAAATTCGGTTAACCTTGAAAGTGCAAATTAGTGAACCATTATTGTCAGACGACTATAAAAATAACTATTATGTGTTACTAAGAAAATTCTCGCATAAGAATATTTTAATAGATTATATGTTTGTCAATTTTTTCATATTTTTCCTAAACATATATTTACTTATAAAAAAATTAACAAAGTAAGATTGAAATAATATTTAAGTAATAAAAAATCGGAAAAAACCCAATGAAACCGAACCAATCGAAGCCGATATAGTTGGTTTGGTTTGGTTTTGATAAAAGTCAAACCAACCTGGTCAATGTATACCCCAACTTTTAATGTATTACTACAATTTAGTTAAAAGAAATTAAAAAATTTAACCAGTGTTTCACAGAATAAATATTTCAGATTATTTATAACTTCAATTAGTGATAATTGTAAAGTAAATCTTCACATGTCCTTTATTGGTACTCAAAAGCATTTTCCGGAAAGAATAATTTTGCTCTCCACTAACTTTTTCTAACGTCTCTCCCAGCTATCTAACGTATCTTTGCCTCAACCTATTTCCACCGGACCTCCGGCGACCACCAGACCAGGTAAGCCCCCCC
>MU772668.1:97131-164470 GCA_026770625.1 Nicotiana glauca | reverse complement strand
GAGTATCTATACATTGGTATCTAGCATGACCGTGAGTCCTTATAATGTGATTATCATGACTTGGTTGTGAACTCCGTGATTTTTGGAGGATTCCTATATGTTGTGAATAACATGTGAACGGTGATACTATTACTTGATTCTTTGGAGTGTTGGATCAAAATAGTAGAGTGGGTTATAAGATAAGAAAAATAAGAAAAAGAAAGCGTTGTTGAGTATTTCCTTGCCGGGACATTTGGTTGAACTTGTTGGATTCTTTCCCTTACCGGGATTTTGTCTAATATTTGCTTATTTTTATGTCCCTTAATTGTGACTGTTGTTTGGGAAGTCAGAGTGTTAAATGGCATTGAAGATCGGGTTGCGCGCCGCAACAATGATATGAGGGTCGAGTTGCGCGCCGCAACAATGATACATGAACAATGATATGGGTCGGGTTGTACGCTGCAACAATAGTATTTGTGGAGCGGGTTGCACACCGCAGTAGTGGTATTTGTGGAGCGGGTTGCACGCCGCAACAATGGTATTTGTGGAGCAGGTTGCACGCCGCAATAGTTATTGATACCATGTGTTTGTATTGAGTATTGGTTCCTTGTTCATTGTGAATCTAAGCTTCTTTAGTTTGTTACTCAGGGTTACTGTTAATATTATTTCTCCCCATAGCATGTTTCCCCCTCCAATATTGTAAATTGCCTTGTATTCGATTTCTGCTGTATATTTATGACTGCACAGGTTTATGTGGTATCCAGTCTAGCCTCGTCACTACTTCGCCGGGGTTAGTCTAGACACTTACTAGCACATGGGGTCGGTTGTACTGATGCTACACTTCTATGCATTTTTGCACAGGTCCAGGTTTTGAGGAGCAGCAGCAACATTAGTGCGGGAGCAGGCTTTCATTTTCACGAGACCGAGGTAGCCTTGCAGGCATCCGCAGGACCGACATCTCTTCTTTATGTTCTCTTTTAGACTGTTGCCTCATTGTTTTTGAGATGGACAACTTATATATTTCTTTCAGACTATTGTATTTATTATATTCTTAGTAGTTCGTGAGTACTGTGACACCAAGTCTTGGGTAGAGGCTATTAATGACTATTCCGCGTTATGATTCGTAATTAAATATCAGATTTCCATTATTATTCTTGTTAAATTTCATGTTCTATATTGATGCTGTAAACTGTTAAAGTAATTGTCTAGTAATGAAAGGGTAAATAAGTTGGCTTGCTTAGCTACTACGAGTAGGCGCCATCACGATCCCGATGGTGGAAAATCCGGGTCGTGACAGGTAACGGGGAGAATATTAAATTTAAAACACCAGGTCAAACCATTATATGTTTCCTTAACATTGCAAATCTACAATCTACTACGTACTATATTTCTGCTATCAAACATCTCGCTTTATAAAATTAAAGTCAACCATCATTTTGTAACTTTCTATCTAGATCGCATGCTTATGAATGATTCGCCATAGTGTATATGTAAATGATAAATTACAAGAATCTCGCATGCACCAAAAAATAATTAAGAACATATATTAAAGCCGAATTAGGGGAGGTACTACATTCTATTACAAGGATGAAGTGGTGGTTTGTCACTTTTCCCTCTTGCTCCCAAGCAATTAGGATGACAGCGAACCAGCGAGCAGGAGATGAATGGGTGTTAGCATTTGGTAGGGGGAGAGACGAATGATAATTAGTACTTATTTTCAGTTTTATAAATCTAGAATCATTAATAATTTTGCTAGGCCGATAAACCGCCCGATAACTGCCCGATAGGAGCTAAACCGATACCAATCCGCCCGATACCTTATCGGGTGGTTAGCAGATTAATACATTTAAAAGCCGATATTCGATAAGCCAAACCGTTAAAAGTAAATAACCGCCCAATCCACCCGATAAGCAGCCCTACTTACAACCTCATTTCTTCAAATTCATTAACCTGAAAAATCTATTTTTGCCAACAAAAGCTAATTCAAAGTTTAATGCTTTTAGTGCCCAAAAAGCTTTGTGTTCTATATTAACTGGCAAATGATAAGCTTTCCCAAAGACTAATGTATATGGGAATGTTCCAATTAGAATTTTGAATGCAGTTCGGTATGCCCATAATGCATCATCTAATTTTAAACCCCAGTTTTTTTTCTTGACATTCCAATCATTTTTTCAAGAATTCTTGTTAAATCACGGTTAGAAACTTCAACTTGCCCTTGAATTTGAGCATGATATAGTGTTCCTATTTTATGAGTCACACCATATTTTGTCAGCAAATTAAAAAATTGTCTATTCATAAAATGTGTCTTTTTGTCACTAGTGATGATTGGGTATGCAAAATCTAGTAAAAATATTTTTTATGAGAATATTGCACATAATTTGAGCATCATTTTTTTCTTGTGGGGATGGCTTCAGCCCATCTTGACACATAATCCATAACCACAAGGATATATTCAAAAGAATAAAATTAAGGAAAAGGACCCATGAAATCTATTCCCCAAACATCATATATTTCACATACCTGTATCGATTGCAATGACATCTCATCTCTCTTAGTGATGTTACCTGTTTTCTGGCAACTGTCACATTGTGCAACATATGCTCGGGCATCTTTAAAAAAATTCGGCCAGAAAAATCTGGCTTTCAAAACTTTAAAGGCTGTTCGATTTGCTGCATAATGGCCTCCAGTTGTTCCATCATGACAGTGATATAAATTTTGTTCATCTCTTCTTCAGGCACACATATTATAATTATATTATCTGCCGCCAAAAGCTTTACGATCTCCTTTTTTACTACTTCCTGCATTGCTGGATTCAATCTCCTTTGCAACTGTACTATTGGCTTGTAGCTATCCTCCATGAGGATTCTCTATGTACAAACAACTGGATTAATTCCTTTGATATCTTCTATAGTCCATTCCAAGGCTATTTTATGTGCTTTCAATATTTCAATCAGTTTTTCTTCTTATCCTGTAGTAAGAGAAGATGAAATAATTATTGAAAATAATTCTTCCTCAAGATAAACATATTTTAAATGATATGGGAGAACTTTGAGTTCAATTTTTGGTTGAACTTGTTCTGGTTGCATATCCTCATCTTTAGAATCTTTTTCTAGTTTCTCTTCTAATGATAGGATTGTCATGACTCAAAATTCGTCAAAGGTCGTGATGGCCCCGGACGCCACTATCATGCAAGCTAACACTAAATAGTTAATTAAATTCTCATTTTAATATTTTTTTGAAATCATAAATTTCCTTCAACTTAACTATTAAAAAGGCGAACTTTACAGAATAATAATACTGTTTACAATTTTAATACTGAGTATCTCATAATCCTCCTAGAATTTGGTGTAACAAGTACATGAACATTTACTAGAAAATAAAATAAAATACAATAACTGTCCGGAATACAAATTTGGACAGCAAAGAAAAATACAAGTACTTTGAAGGAGACTCTGCTAGCTGTGAATCGTCTCATAAGATGAAGCTCACCTAAGTCCCCGTATCAACCACGCTGCTGCGTACACTAGGCAACTAGACATACATGTGCATGTACAACAAAATGTACAATAAGTATAGTATGAATACGAAAATAACGCGTACCCAGTAAGTATCCAGTCTAATCTCGAAGAAGTAGTGACGAGAGGTCGACTCTGATACTTACTATGGCCAACAATAATATACTAATAATATGATAAATTATGGATTTTATAAGGCAACTGTAAACTTAATAACATGAAGCAGGCAATTCTTTTGTTAATAGGATATTTCCAAATTTATTCATCTTTTAACAATTTATATCTCCGACTAATGAGGCCATATCAATTATCAATAACTTCAAAACAATCAATTAATCCATGCGCAAATCATGCTGAGGTCGTACGGCCCGATCCAACATAATATTAAGTTGTGCACTGCCAGAGGATCGAACGATGCGTAACGAACTGACCGGTCGATTTGAGCCCTAGCACATCGTTCATCAGTCTGAGGCCATGAGCAGCTTTATTTCAGGTATTACGACTTGTACGCGTGGTCGGAATTGAGTTTCGGGAAGTTAGGAGTTGATTTGGAAAGAGAATTTACATTTCGGAGGCTTAAAGTAGAAAGCATTAACTAGGATGGGATTTTTGAGTAAACGATCTTGGAATCAGGATCCGAAGGTTCCAGTAGGTTCGTATGATGATTTCAAACTTGGGTGTATGCCCGGTTCGGGTTTTGGATAAGCCGAGAGTGTTTTGGCGCCTATTAAGGAAGTTAGCATTTTAAAAGATATTTCATAAGTTTGGCTTGAAGTGCATTTTAGTGTTATCGATGTCCGTTTGAGATTTCAAGACTGCGAATAGCTCCGTATGGTGATTCTAGAGTTGGGGGCACGATCAGAAGTGAATTCAGAGGTCTGTAGGTCATTTTGAAGTCATTTGGCTAAAGATAGAAAATTGAAGGTTTTGAGAAGTTTGACCAGAAGTGGACTTTTTTATATCGGGGTTGGAATCCAATTCTGAAAGTTGGAGTAGGTCCGTAATGTCGAATATGACTTGTGCGCAAAATTTGAGGTCAATTGGACGTGATTTGATAGGTTTAAACATCGAAAATAGAAGTTTGAAGTTCTAAAGTTCATAAAGCTTGAATTGGGGTTTAATTCGTGATTTTTGTGTTGTTTGATGTGATTTGAGGCCTCGAACAAGTCCGTAATGTGTTTTAGGACTGGTTGGTATGATTGGTTGGGGTCCTGGGGGCCTCAGGTGGATTCCAGGTGGCTAACAGACCGAAATTTGGAATTTTTGGACAGCTGAAGGGTCTAGTTGCTGGTATTTCCGCTTCTTCGGTGGGTTGACTGCAAAACCGGAAAAAGGAGCCGCATAAGAGGATTTCTAGTCAAGGCTCGAGGACCACAGATGCGGTCAAGATTCTGCAGAACCGGGATCGCATCTGCGGAATGATAGTCGCAGCCGGAGAGGACCGCAAAAGCGGCTGATGGTCCGCAAAAGCGGAACCGCGGAAGCGGAATTTCTTCCGCAGAAGCGGAAGTAGTGGGAGGCATAGGGGTTATTTTAAAATCGGGATTTGGCCATTTTCTCTCATATTTTTATGGCTTGGGCGATTTTTGAGGAGCTTCAAGAGAGGATTTTCATCATCAATGATAAGGTAAGTTATCCCCACATATTTTGAGTTAAATACATCAACTATGTATGGATTTGAGCATTGAAATTATTATGAATTTGAGGTTTTGGTGGAAAACCTAGAAAATTAGTAATCTTGGAATTTAGCCACGATTTTGGGGATGAAATTAAGAGAAAATCATATAATTGAGTTCGTGAGTCCATGGGTAATCTTCATCTTCGAAAATTTTTTGGATTCCGGGCACGTGGGCTCGGCAACATTTTTATCAAATTTTCGATCGGGGTTAGGAATTGCTATAAATTGGATTATAATGAGTGCCTTAACATATATTAATATTTACAAAATTACTGTCTAGTTTTGGAGCGTTGTGCATCGATTCGAGTCTTCGGAAGGGCGTGGAATGCCGGTTATGGATCTTCGGAGTGAGGTGAGTCTCCTGTCTAACCTTGTAAGAGGGAATTGTCCCCATAGATGAAATAATTGATTATGTGCTCCTATTTGTGGGGGCTACGCACGCATGAGGTGACGAGAGTTCGTACGTAGCTACTATTATGCTATTGTTCGGGTAGTTAGGACCCAAAAGCATGCTATACTTGGATTAATTGCAAGCTCATTGACAACTTGGATTGCTTAGATCGCATTGAATTAGTAAATGAATTTAAAAAAGGATTAAACTTAAATTTCTTAAATTGTTAAAAAGAGGACTAACTTTTGATTAAACAAATGCTCCCTGATAAATCCTTAATTGGCTATTTGAGCATGTATTTTTATCAACCTGCGTCGTATGATTGATTCGCGAGCAGGGCGATTGTTTATTTTATGTTAATCGCGTCGCATGGATAGTTCGCGAGCGGAGTGATAGATGAATCTATGGTTCGAGCCATTCGACCCTCGGCAGTGCAAAGTTTACATTTCTGTTGGAGCGTGCCGTCGACCTCAGCATGATTTGCGCATGACATATATTTTTGTCTTAGAATTTTAAATGTTGATATTGCCTTTCATGGCTTGAGATAAATTGATAAGATAATGAAAAGTAAACATTGAAAATCCTTTATTACTTGTTAAAGGTGTTTACCTGTTTTTCAACTTCGTGAGTTAGAACTACTATATAAATCCATGATTTCCTCACATTTTTAGTATATTTTTATTTGACCTCTAGCAAGTGTTTAAGTCGACCTCTCGTCTCTACTTCTTCGATATTATACGGGATACTCATTGAGTACACGTTGTTTATGTGCTCATACTACACTTCTGTGCATTTTCATTGCAAAGATATATGTAACTCTAGCGGCCTACTGGGCGTAGCAGCACGGACGAATCTGGGACTAGGTGAGCTGCAATATTCGAGATGGCCGCAGCAAGTACAGTCCCTTCCAGTATACTGTATTTACTTCATGCCCACTATATTTCGGACAGATGTTGTATTTCATTTCCTTATCAGTAAATGCTCATGCACTTGTGACACCGGGTTCTAGGAGGATTTTTGAATTATTAAATGTTAAGTTTGCTAAATATTTTGCTGTTGTTTCCATAAATTTTATTATTCGTTATTTAATGTGTGAAGAAAAAATGATTTTGATAATACAAAAATGGGAATTTAATTCAGTATTTTGGTTGGCTTGCCTGACGGTGGTGTCCGGCGCCACCATGACCCTTAGTGAATTTTGGGTCGCGACAACATGGTATCAGAGCAGTAGGTTCCTAGGGTCTCACGAGTCATGAGCAAGTCTAGTAGAATCTCGCGGATCGGTACGGAGACTTTTGTACTTATCCTCGGGAGGCTGCAGGACTGCTAGGAGTACTTCCCTTCTTAATTCCTTATCATGCGATTTGATTTCCTGTGAGGCTTATGCCTTCGTTTCTTTCCTACTTAATCTTACGCGACGTGAACCGCTTGTTATGAATCGAAAATTTGAGAACCGTAATGGTACTACAAATGTGATACAAGATGTTTCTCCTGGTATAGCTGATCGGATTATTATCTTCGCCTTATGGAAGAATACTTTATTGTTTCAACCCAGTAACGGTACTTCTGAGAGCTCTGGGGCCAGGCACAAGTTGCCACGATGCTTATGAACAATTGTTCCGCAGTATTGTTATGATGGTATGAAGTTTGCCTATGTATCAGGGCAATGAATGACTTGAAGGGTGGTTTACTCAGTGTATAATCAAGAGATTTAGTATTTTATTCCTGGCAGGAAAAGGCAATCAGACTAAGAATGGTCGGGTGTGTGTTGGTGGAAGTAATGAGACTTGGTATTTGAAAGCATGGTGGAGCTTTCTTCTGTGATGGGGTGTCGTCGCCCTAATTGAATGTACTAAGTTCGTAGGTGTTATGTTCTGTTATAATTCGCCTTTTGGGCAAGATATTGCGAAATAGTATTGGATATGCAACTGTCGGATATCGCAAGGTACGGTGGTTCAGGATTGAATCAGTATTTCTAATATTGATGGTTCGATAAAGATGACCTTCGAAAAGGTTTAACGTTAGCAACAATTGTGGGTTCAAGTGCCACAAAGTTAGATTTTATTTAATACAGCCACTGAATATCAAAGGACGAGGAAGGACATGTGGGAAGCGTCAGGTGGTGTTCAAAATTATAGAAAGGCCAGGTATATGAAGCGAAGGTCGAGTAGTCGATTAAGGGGATGAGTTCCGCCAAAGTGGGAGAGTGGCGGAGTTGCGTATGAGCTTTGCAGTGGGATTACCACATACCTTAAGGAGGGTTTGGAGCAATTTGAGAATATTATTGCTTGGTTATTGGGGTCTACGGATCTAATCTGAAGTAGGGATTCTTGTGCGGAAAGAGATTTAATATAACGGAAAGGAGCCGCTTAAGTGAAGAAGGATGCAGCATAACTTTGAATTGGAAGGTTGTTGCCGCACATTTAAATGATGTCCACGAGGGGTAAATGGACCTATGCAGCTGGAAAGTAAGCTCAGAATCAGAATGTGTTATTGATGTCGTAATTATTGTACCCCGTGCAACAGCGTTGGAAGATGTCGGGGAGAGCTTTTATAGGTGGGTTACCCAAGTGAGCAGGTTAGCGGTCGCGTGGTTGGCGAGGCTTCTATGAACAATTCTATCGGCTATATAGCAAAGGGATCGGTTGTGCAAATATGATTGATGAGTCAGAATATAAGAAGGGGTTTTAAGAAATATTTTGACAACTTTGGCAGTTGACTGCGCGAGGTTATGTCAATAAGAGATAAAGAGGATGGGTGAATTCCAAATTTGTGAAATGATGGCTTCATGCTAAATGGGAGAGTCCCACCGCTTATGATTGGGTTGAATGGTTAACTGCTTGCAATATTTTTGGCTATAAGCATATCGATGGGCTATTTCAGCTACGGGAAATGACCATAAATGGTAATTCGAGTAAGGAAATATTAAAGGTGGGCTATCATTGGCCTTACTGACCCATGTTTAGACTTGGAGGAAGATTCAGGATTTTGTTTTGTATAGTTGCGGGTTCCAAGGGAAGTGTTTCGGCGGGTTCTTCGCCAAGGGGTTATTCATGTGATAAGAGACTCATGGAGTTGATTATATTCGGGGCCAAGTCAGAGCGGGTGACTCTCAACAGCGGTCATGGTAAATTCACGAGATGAGGTATGATGCCTAATGATTTTGGACGTATGGTTAGGGGTAAGAATCAAGCTTGTTACCAGCTTATGGGAAGAGGCACAGAATGTTCAGTGATGTTTTGGCTTGTGATATTACAATTGGGAGGTGTGAAAACAATTTGTGGGATTTGAGACAGCATGGTCTCGCAGTTCAAGGTTACTCGGGTTGAGTGTGAATAGAGTATGGTAAGTGTTGGATGGAGTTATTATTGTTTCGATGGCAATCAAGGATAAATTGGACAAAGATAGATTGGTTAGCCATAATTGAGTTGGCATAATGGTGGTGGAGATTAGTTCCTTCAGTGTGATCAAGTTATGCAAGTGATTTGTGACTGTGCGTACGAGGCTCGTCAGCCGCTGTAGTTGATATTATTCAGGAGCATTCTTCTATATGGCTTGTTATGTGGAAGCGGATTCCGGTTGGGCTATGGTGACTTAGACCACTACCTAGATGTTTGCATGTTCTACAGTTATAAGAATTTGCCTGTGTGTTGCTATGTTTCTCCTGAAGTGAGTTTGGCGAAAAGCTTTTATATGATGAAGTGTTAACCTATTAGTGGTTCCGGAGTTATGATAAGAATCATGTCCTATCGTACATTGGCATGTAGGGTGCAGTGAGTAGTATGGAATTTGAAATGAGAATCAAGGTGGCAGTTCGGTGTGGACAAGTATGTCACAAGCTCAGATGAGCAGGAAGGGAGTTTCGGTGTTTAAAGTAAGTAGGTATTGTCTTCAACGTCTCCTGAGATCGGTGTTCTGTAAGAAAGGCTTGTATCATGGTTAATGATTCTTGATCGCTTTTCAGCGTTGGTGCGGCCGGTGGTTGGGATGTACAGACCTGTTATGTGTTTCGAAAGGTTGTGGGAGCACGTCCCACAGGAAGATTGTATAAGTGTGACATGTGGTCACTTGATTGATTAAAGATTTAAACCCAGTATGGAAATTTGTGATGATATCGATAAATTGAGAATATATGCCTGGAGGGCACTCAGTTACTGAATTGTGTACTGTGGATAAGTACTCCGATTATGACGGGTTTTCTTGTGTGTTATGAGAAGAGGGAAATTAGTATGGACCTTCGAAGGGTTATTGGCTTAGTTTGATACGATCAGGATTGACTTAAGGTCGGTGGATGATCTAAATGTTGATATGGGCTCTATGTCAGGCCAATTATGTTCATTTCAGCAAAGCGCTCCTTATGGAAGAATGGTCGGTGTGTTATGTGGTCGTTAGCAATTTCATGTGATGATGTATTGCGCCGTGCGAGTTGTGAGATGGCTTGGTGAATTGCTTAGGTGATGAGGATCTGCGTAGAAATGATGTTATATGAGCAAAATAGCTATTGAGATTCAGATTGTATATCGCACCTCAGTTGTGCTTGAATTTTGTAGCCTATAGCGCTATCTGCTCCCTCAGGGATGGTATTATGAACCTAGCGTGATTGTGACCGAAATTTGGTATTTTATTTTAATGAGCAAATTTAGCTCAACGTGCATCTCCTTATGTGAGATCTATATATGGATCAGGTGGCACGCCGCCATGGGTATGTTATTTGGATTGGGTTGCGCGCCGTAACAGTATAATGCTAAGTATAGTTCCCTATACCTTTCTTTATGTGTTTCGTTTCCTATTTTTTGGAGGAAAGCTCATATTAGCTGTGAACCCGCGTCGCATGTATGATTCACGAGTGGGGTGTCTGTTTGGTATGTTGCCCGCGTCGCAGGTATAATTCGCGAGCGGGTAATTGGATCTCCTTTTCATAGTTCATTTTTCTTCTTTCTTGTATCGCGTTCAAATGGGTAGCCTATTGGCACATTGTGGCATCATTTGAGACTTTTGATCATGTCCAGGGTGGTATATTGCTTGAGTAGTTCGTACTGGGTGAGAGAGATTATTGGTTTTAAAATCCGTGCAATCCGAGTATATAAAGTACATTAAGGAGCTAAGGCCATTATTCGGACCAAAATGCAGTGATGGTTCTTGACAGGAGTATAGACCCAATGGATTGTTGATTCGGCAGTTGATTATGAATTTCTACACATCTCTTCCGTCGTGGCGGTATTGTAAAAGTTAGAGTAAGCCCTGGGTATGTCATGGGGTGCAATGGGAGCATCAGATTAGTAGGATTTTGACTAAGTTGACCAGAAAAAGGTTATTGTGGTCCGGTGAATAAAGTGATACTAGGTGCGAACTCAGCAAAGTTATGCAGCCATGTTTGGGTACAGCGTGAAGTGGTTAATATGGCGATCTTATGGTAGAAACAGGTTTGGCATAGAATTCTAGATGTTGGAATTGACTTTAAGGCGTATCTGCTTGAATAAAAGAGAATATCTTCAGCATTGATCGAGCTAATGTGCTCAACTGAGTTGTGGTAGCACAGAAGGTGAATAAGAAGTTAAACAACGATTTCAGACCACTCCAGTGTAGTTCTCAGCACGTTTGAGGACGAACATATGTTTAAGTGGGAGAGAATGTAACGAAACAACCGGTCGTTTTGAGCTGTAGCGCATCGTTCAGCAGTCTGAGGCCAAAAGCAGCTTCATTTCAGGTATTACGACTTGTACGCGTGGTCGGAATTGAGTTTCGGGAAGTTCGGAATTGATTTTGAAAGAGAATTCACATTTCGGAGCCTTAATGTTGAAAGAATTAACTAGGATGGTATTTTTGAGGAAATGACCTTGGAATTATGATCTGAAGGTTCCAGCAGGTTCGTATGATGATTTCGGACTTGGGCGTATGCCCGGTTCGGGTTTTGGATAACCCGAGAGTGTTTTGGCGCCTATTGAGGAAGTTAGCATTTTAGAAGAAATTTCATAAGTTTGGCTTGAAGTGCATTTCAGTGTTATCGATGTCCGTTTGAGATTTCAAGACTGCGAATAGCTCTGTATGGTGATTCTGGAGTTGGGGGCGCAACCGGAAGTGAATTCGGAGGCCCGTAGGTCATTTTGAAGTCATTTGGCTAAAGATAGAAAATTGAACGTTTTGAGAAGTTTGACCGGAAGTGGACTTTTTGATATCGGGGTCAGAATTCGATTTTGAAAGTTGGAGTAGGTCCGTAATGTCGAATATGAGTTGTGCGCAAAATTTAAGGTCAATCGGATGTGATTTGATAGGTTTAAACATCGGAAATAGAAGTTTGAAGTTCTAAAGTTCATAAAGCTTGAATTGGGGTGTCATGATTTTCGTGTTGTTTGATGTGATTTGAGGCCTCGAGCAAGTCCGTAATGTGTTTTGGGACTGGTTGGTATGATTGGTTGGGGTCACGGGGGCCTCGGGTGGAATTCAGGTAGCTAACGGATCGATATTAGGAATTTTTGGACAGCTGAAGGGTCTGGTTGCTGGTATTTTCGCTTCTGCGGTGGGTTGACCACAGAAGTGGCCCCGCAGAAGCGGACAAAGGAGCCGTAGAAGCGGATTTTTGGTCAAGGCTCGAGGACTGCAGATGCAGTCAAGATTCCGCAGAAGCGGGACCTTATCTGCGGAATGATAGTCGCAAAAGCGGAAGAGGGGCAGCTTGAGAGGACCACAAAAGAGGTTGATGGTCCGCAAAAGCGGGACTGGCGGAAGAGGAAGTAGCTGGAGACAGAGGGGTTGTTTTAAAATTGGGATTTGGCCATTTTATCTCATATTTTCATGGCTTGGGCGATTTTTGGGGAGCTTCAAGAGAGGATTTTCATCGTCAATGATAAGGTAAGTTATCCCCACCTATTTTGAGTTAAATACATCAACTATGTATGGATTTGAGTATTGAAATTAGAATGAATTTGAGGTTTTGGTGGAAAACGTAGAAAATTAGTAATATTGGAATTTAGCCATGATATTGGGGGTGAAATTAGGAGAAAATCATATAATTGAGTTGGTGAGTCCATGGATAATCTTCATCTTCGAAAAAATTTCAGATTCCGGGCACGTGGGCTCGGAGGCATTTTTGTCAACTTTTCGATCGGGGTTAGGAATTGCTATAAATTGGATTATAATGAGTACCTTAGCATCTATTAATAGATTTACATAATTATTGACTAGTTTGGGAGCGTTGTGCATCGATTCGAGTCTTCGGAAGGGCGTGGAATGCCGGTTATGGATCTTCGGAGCGAGATGAGTCTCCTTTCTAACCTTGTAAGATGGATTGTACCCATAGGTGAAATAATTGATTATGTGCTCCTATTTGTGGGGTCTACGTATGCACGGTGTGATGAGAGTCCGTGCGTAGCTACTATTATGCTATTGTCCGGGTAGTTTAGGACCCAAAAGTGTACTATACTTGGATTAATTGTAAGCTCATTGACAGCTTGGATTGCTTAGATAGCATTGAATTAGTAAATGAATTTCAAAAAGGATTAAACTTAAATTTCTTAAATTGTTAAAAAGAGTACTAGCTTTTGATTGGACAAATGCTCCCTGATAAATCCATAATTGGCTATTTGAGCATATATTTTTATGTGAACCTGCGTCGCATGATTGATTCGCGAGCAGGGTGATTATTTATTTTATGTTGACCGCATCGCATGGATAGTTCGCGAGTGGGGTAATAGATGCATCTATGGTTCGAGCCGTTCGACCCTCGGCAGTGCACAGTTTACATTTCTGTTGGAGCGGGCCATCGACCTCGGCATGATTTGCGCATGATATATATTGTTGCCTTAGAATTTCAAATGTTGATATTGCCTTTCATGGCTTGAGATAAATTGATAAGATAATGAAAAGTAATCCTTGAAAATCTTGTATTACTTGTTAGAGGTGTTTACCTGTTTTCCGACTTCGTGAGTTAGAACTACTATATAAATCCATGATTTCCTCACATTTTTAGTATATTTTTATTTGACCTCTAGCAAGTGTTGAAGTCGACCTCTCGTCTATACTTCTTCGAGATTAGACGGGATACTCATTGAGTACACGTTGTTTATGTACTCGTACTACACTTCTGTGCATTTTTGTTGCAAAGGTATATGTAATTCTAGCGGCCTACTGGGCATAGCAGCACAGGCAAATCTGGGACTAGGTAAGCTGCATTATTCGAGACGGCCGCAGCAAGTACAGTCCCTTCCAATATACTATATTTACTTCCTGTCCACTGTATTCTGGACAGATGTTGTATTTCATTTCCTTGTCAGTAAATGCTCATGCACTTATGACACCGGGTTCTGGGAGGATTTTTGAATTATTAAATGTTAAGTTTTCCAAAGATTTTGCGGTTGTTTCCGTAAATTTTATTATTCGTTATTTAATGTGTGAAGAAAAAATAATTTTGATAATAAAAAATCGGTATTTAATTGAGTATTTTGGTTTGTTTGCCTGACAGTGGTGTCCGGCGCCACCACGACCCTTAGTGAATTTTGGGTCGTGACACCATAGATGCATTTATTTAATCTGCCGAGGCGTTCAGCCCATTCCACAAAAGATAAACGCATTCAAACAACCAAATCAGGGATTTATTTAGGTTTGATGTTCAAAGAAATATCAATTCTCATTAACGGTCAAGTGACCCGTCCAAACCCAAGTAGGTGAAGTTTAACCTTTTGAAATTCCTTTATAAAGTCCCAATATGTTTTAAACGATTAAATTAACAAGTAGGGTGCAAGCATCGCAAATATAACATGATTTGGGTCCTGACCACCCGGACATAAGCATAATAGTAGCTACGCATGGACTCTCGTCATCTCATGTGTACGTATCCCCGCAAATAGAAGCACATATTGAATTATTTCACCTATGGGGTAAATTCCCTCTTACAAGGTTAGAAAGGAGACTTACCTCGCTTCGACGTTCCATATTCGACTCCCAAGTTTCGACGACTCAAACCGATGCCCAACGCTCCACGACAGGTCAATAATTGTGCAAACCCATAAATATATACTCAAATACTCATTATAATCCAATTTATAACAATTTCTAACCACGATCGAAAAGTCGATAAAAATAACCCACGGGCTCACGTGCCGAATTTCGAAAATTTTCAAAGATAAACATTACCCATAATATCACGAACTCAAATATATATTTATTCTCAATTTCATGCCTAAATTCGTGGTCAAAATTCAAAAATATCAATTTTTTAGTTTTTCTACCACAACCTCAAATTTTCACTAATTTTTCATAAATTTACATGTAAAAATTTATATATAATCCAAGTATTTAACTTGAAATAGGTGGGAATCACTTACCTTGACATAGATGATGAAGACGAAGCTCCAAAGTCACTCCTAGGTCGTCTCCCATAGAGGAAATGAGATGAAATGAGCCAAAACCATTTTTGCAAACTTATACACTGCCAGACAATCCTATTTCGCGTTCGCGATGAACAAAATTCTAAAAGCCATTGCCAAACTCTTCTCAGACAACTTTTAGTATAATGGTCATAATCTTTTGTACAAAAATCCAAATGAAAAATGATTTATTTTCTGAATACTAGACACCAGGATCTACAAGTTTCATGTTTTGGTCATCTCCCAATTCCTTATAGATTTCAAGATATTAGCTTCCAAAGTTAGCCTTGTGCAACACAAATTTCTTCTTCATCTTCTCGGGTAGCCTGTAGTGTACCAGCCATAACTTCTTGTAAACTAATCCAAATGGTAAATGGTTTACTATTATGAAAGCTAGACACAAATATATACAACTTTCATGTTTGGAGAATCTCCAAATTCCTTAAAGATTGTGAGATATGAGCCTCCAAAGTCAGGCCTATGCAACAAAGATTTCCTTATTCACGAATGCCAGAGCCTCTTTGCGAAGGCGATAAAACAAAATCCCAGAAGCTTCCTTCTTCACGAATGCGAGAGGATGCTCGCAAATGCGAAAAAGAACACCAGATATCAGTAAATCAGAATCAAAGTAGCCCAAAATGATCTAAAACACACACGAAACACATCCGAGGCCCCCGAGACCCCGTCCAATCCATCAACCTGTCCTAAAACATGACACGAACTTGATCGAGGCCTCAAATTCACATCAAACAATATCGAAATCATGAATCACACCCCAATTAAATCTTAATGAACTTTAGAACTTCAAACTTCTACATACAATACCGAAACCTATCAAATCACGTCCGATTGACATCAGATTTTGCACACAAGTCACATTTGACATTACAGACCTACTCCAACTTCCTGAATCAGAATCCGACCCCGATATCAAAAAGTCCACTCCCGGTCAAACTTCTCAAAAACCTTGAAATTTCTAACTTTTGACAAATGACTCTGAAATGTCCTACGAACCTCCAAATCCACATCCAAACGCGCTCCCAATACCAGATCACCATACGGAGCTATTCCCAAACTCGAAATCGCAAAAGGACATCTATAAAATTAAAATGCACTTCATCCCAAATTTTATGAATTTCTTCCAAAATGCCAACTTCCCCAACAGACGCCGAAACGCTCCCGGGTCATTCAAAATCCGATCCGAGCATATACTCAAGTTCGAAATCATCATACAAAACTGCGAAACCTTCAAATCCCGATTCTGAGGTTGTTTACTCAAAAATCCAATCTTAGTCAATTTTTCCAACATAAAGCTTTCGAAATGATACTTCTCTTTCTAAATCAACTTTGAACTTTTGAAATTCTAGTTCTGACCATGCGTACAAGTCATAATAACCTGAAGTGAAGCTGCTCAAGGCCTCAAACCGTTGAACGACGCGTTTGAGCTCAAAATGACCGGTCAGGTCCTTGCATTCTCTCCCACTTAAACATACATTCATCCTCGAACGTACTAAGAACTGCGTTGGAGTTGTCTAAAATCACCGTTTAATACCTCATGCACCTACCTGTGATACCACAACTCAATTGAGCAAATTTGCTCGAACAAAAGTGAAGTTTCTCCGTTTTAACTTAGCCAAATAAGCCTTAGAGCCAAATTCCAACACCCGGAATTCTCTACCAGGCCTGTTTCCAACATATGAACACCGTATCAATCACCACACGATGTACCAAAACATGATTGCATGCCTTTACTGAATTAACACCATGCACCACATAATTCACATGACCATAGTAACATCATCTGATAATAATAGACGACATTCCATGAGTCTGATACTTACACACACCTCATGACTCATATAAGTCCTGTTCCAACTCTTGAAATACTGCCACGACGGAAGAGATGTGTAGAAATTCATGACCAACTGCTGAGTTAATAATTCTTTGAGTTCCTTATCTTGACAAGAACCATTGCCTCATTATGAACAAAATAACTATATTTGATCTTTAATATACTTCATATTTGATCGCACTGATCCTAGGTCAAATAATCTTATCTCACCTAGAACAAGTTGCTCATGTAATTAGCCAACTCAGACATTGCCAAAAGTCTTATATGATGCCACAATGTGCCAACAAGCTACAAACTCGAACGTGATACATAAGGAGAAAAAACTCTGGAAAGAACCACTCGACCCACATCACTAATTGAACAACTGAAAGGATGTCATGAACCTCCCTTAGAAAATGGGAAACAAAGCACGCAAGAATAGATATAAAGGACTGTACTCATCATCATATTATTGCGGCATGCAACCAGATCCACACATAATACCATATAAAGAAATACGTTACCAAGATAAAATGCTCATGACTAAGAAATACCCGAATATCAGCCACAAGTACACTAAGTGCATAATACCAATCCTGGGGAGACATATAGCGTGTACTCCACAAAACTCAAACACGACTATAGTGTGATATATGATCTGCATCTCGTGAGTTATCCTGCTTGTTGTGCCCCCTTTTTCCTCTCAGAGTCCGAGTTTCGACATTCTTAGGAACAACTCATTTTTCTTTTGGGAATTGGGTATGGATTTGAAGAGTCCCCACCTAACGGATTTAAGATGCTTTAGGGCACCTAAAGTAAATAACTCATAAACCGATTTGCATTACTAGAGATTGGGTAAGGGCTCGAAATAACCTTGAGGGGAAGGTGTAAGACACCCTTCGAGGTCCATAGTGGTGGGTCCTAGCCAAACTCGAATGAGGTGAATTAGTCTTATAAGCAAACAAAACAATTTAGACAAATAGATATTATGTTTAAAACAAGGGGTAAAAAGGGTCCTACGTTTTTTAGCCTATAAGATCACTTTTGTGCAATACTTGGTAATCGTCCCCAAGATGGGGTGCTACACATAACATTAGCGCACATGTCATCATATCCTTTGCTACCTGATTACCCTCTCCTTAATGGTTATAGAAGCGATTATAAATAAACGTACCCTGTGCGTGCATTATCCGTCCCTTGCTTAAGGTCCTAGAGGTGTTTAGGACTTCTAGTTGAGGTGGATCTGGACTCTCCTATAGAGTTTAGAAGGAGAAAATCTAAGCAACAAGCAAAACAAATAGGATTGTCAGATAGAGGAAAAGTTAAAGGCTCACATTTACCTCCACAAATAAGTAGGCAATTGCACATCTCAAACAACAGTATTTCAGACACTTTAAAAATCCTATAGCAGGATATCTAGGTGAGCACAAAGAAACATATGCATAGTTTTTATTAAAGCGAGGCGGAAGGTACTTAATCAATTTGCCTACTGATTTTAGGACTAGCTGAATCTAGAAAATTCACAAACAATTCAACTAAAGCACAACATTATAATTTGAAGATTTTAATCGCCCTACAGGCTTGCCTAGGGATGGATCAGAGATGTCATATGAACATGATATCTAATCGTTAATCAGAAATGTAATAAACCAGTAAACGATTTTAAGAAGGTAATTTGGTTCATTAGGTCTTATAGGCATCCTGTCTAGGTGCTGAAAATAATCACAAACATTGCAAGACTAATTTTAATATAAGTATGATATCTAGGTGTTAGGATGGCTTTTATACTTAGTTCCTGTAGGCATGATTGCTACTGAAGAAACTAATTTTTTATACAATTTAATTGCAGGTATGATATCAAGGTGAGTGCAATAAAAATCCTAGAACATGGTCTCTAATGCACATAAGAGAATTCATGAACATGATATAGCATGCATATGAACATGCATAAATTAAAATTTTGAGTGAATAACATGATGAACCTATAAGCGTGTCTTCTAATGCATACAATAACCTATTGGCATGGTTTCTAATGCAGGTAGATAACCATAACAGTCCTAAGAGCAGGATTTCTACCCGATTTCCCCACAAAACATATATAAAAGTCCTTCCCATTTTACTAATATCTCCAATATCTGTTTTACAAGAATTATTATTACAAATCAAAGATGAATGAATTATAGAAATAATACTGCTATACTATAGGGAGCCTGGATAGGCCCAAAAAGTAAACGTGGAAAAACCAGGCCTTCAACCAAGTATGAACATGCCAATATTATCATAGTACACCCGATGGTATCCTGGTGTGTCAAAGTTCCCAAGGGCCTCAGGGACCCCGGGCAATGCTCACACCAGGAAACTTTTTAAAGAAACCTTTTGTGGCAAGATTTGGAGAGCCAGCCCGAGAGTGTCAAAGTTCAGAAGAGTCTCATGGACACCTAGGCAATGCTCAGACTGGAGGGACAGGACCCTAGGTATTCCAAGAATAGGAGTTGAAAATAGGAGATAGTTTTAAGAAAATAGTTTTGGATTTTCAGGAGGTAAGGAGCAAACAGAGTCATTCAACACTTAGAAAAGATTCCAGCAATCCAACAATAGACAGAAGCATGATCACTTCAAGCAAAGTTTCAATTACTAGTTGGTACTAGGTGGGTATATGGACATGTATTAAACAAATAAATGGCATGCTGGGGTCAGATTATTAGTCTGTTAGGGGGTGAAACTTAAAATAGGGCAGAAAACATGCCAGTTGAAAAATAAGTAGACATGGATCTAATGCACATATAAGTAAACATGTAAACATGTTGAAAGCTGGAAACACATAGGTTTGATTAAACATAAGTAGGCTGATTACAAGGAAATACATAGGTTAAATAGAAGTAGACATGTTGATTACAAGGAAGCACATAGGTTTAATTGAATAGCGGTAAACACGCTGATTAGGAACATAAAGCACATGGATCTAATGAGATAAAAATAGATATGCTGATAACATGATACATGGTTTAGTTGAATAGCAGTAAACATGCTGATTAGGGAAACACATAGGTTTAGTAAAACTGAAGAAAAGACATGCTGATTATAAGGAAACATACAAGTTTAATTGAATAGCAGTTGTGGAGGCATACTAGTTAAGAGATAGCAATAGTAAGCAAACAGGGTCCAAAGGTCTAGCCTTGACTTCTAGCCGGCTAGACAATGCAACAAACAAGGAGTAGAAGATTGTGATAGAGGAAGAGAGCAAGAACTTTGAGTCTTTCTATGTCTCTGTGTGTTTGTGTGTGTTAAAGAAAAAGAGTGAGGCTTATATATCATTGATTAGAGTAGAGTAAATAAGGTGAAACAGTTTAAAGGTTTGCAAATAAGGCAAAGAAAACAATTAGTCAATCAATTAGGCAAAAATCATGGGATTATATCCAAAAATAACTCGAAATTGAGGTCTAAATAAGGTAAGTGGTAAGTCCGATAGCCAATTAGAGTTAGAAAACTAAAAATCCGGCAGGTAACAAGCAATTAGTCGCACAAATGGGGTAACATAAGTAAATTATTGACCAATCTAGAGTTGGTAAGTCAATCAGCCCACGAATTAAGCCTAACAGGAACAATTGCGACAAGTAGTAACAATTAGGAGTCCCAAAAATAAGGAAAGTAAATAAAATTACAGGAAGTAATCGCCTCAGTAAACAAAGCGAATTTCAAACCCTAGGAAGTTTAGGTACTCAGTTAATCGCTCAAAATAACGGGAAAATATTGGAGCGAACAATGAAATAATCAAACAAACTAAAAACTGGAACATAGTCATGCAAGAATCTGTAGAAAAAGAGAATCAAACACAGGAATTTTTTTAAGAAAAGTTTCGCAAAAACAGACAAAGTGAAACCCTAGTTCTTAGAGAACATTACGATCGATTAACAATAGGGAAAATAGAAAATCTTTAAGGAAAATTTTGTAGGAACTCGAAATCTTTTCAGGCCCAAAGAGACTTGAATAGTAAATAACAAAGAAGCAAAACCCTAAACTAGAGGGATACTAAAATCGATTAACAATAAAGAGAACAAGAGATTTTAAACGAAAACCACTGGATAAACTCAAAATCACTCCAGATCTACAAAGATCTTAAAAGATTCATGTTGAAAAGATGAAGGTTTTTGAGAAAAGGGAAGGGTAAAGAAAAAATCTAATCATAGCTACAAAACCAACAAGACTCACAAACATTGATGAACACAAGGCAGTGTTCATAAGAAAATGAAAATCCTAGGCCAACTTTGAGTCCAACCTCTTCAAAGTTCCCTCAGAAAACAATGAGAATCGAACATCCAGTAGAGGTAATAGGTTAGATAGGGTAGCAAAACCCCCAAATAACCCCATATTAGGCCAGAAATCAAAGGGATTTGGGAGGTTTAGGGGTGACAGTGCATTTAGGGTTTAGGTGGTCTCAGAGAGAAGCGAGAAGATGAGGGATTCAAGCGTAGCGGGGTGTAACAAATGACTAGTGTTAGGGGGTCGTTTGGGTTAAAAAAGGAAAGGGTGATCGTGAACCGTTGATCTCAGAGATCAACGACCACGATTAGAAGGGATTTGATTTGGGTCGAGCTCGTTTGGTTTTGGGTTGGGGTGATTTGGGCTTAGGTTAATTTAAATTGGGTTGGGAGGGTCCGAATTTGGTTACAATTAAGGGGCTATTTGTTAAATACTTAATTTATTAATAAAATAATTTAAAAAATAGCTAATTAAATAATAAAAAATATTTTTTATACATGAAGGTGATTTAAAATAATTACCTAATATTATAAAAATATAAAAAGTTATTTTCTATATAGGTAATGTAATTATGCATATAGGTTGGCTATTATTGCAAAATGTACAATTATAGTCTTAAAATGCAGTTGTAATTGTAGAAAATGCAATTAAAAATATTTGAACATTTATATGAGTATAAATGATGAATTTAGATGACTAAATTATTGTAAAGTAATATGAGGGATAATTATTAAATATTTATGTAATTAAAATGCAGAAATAAATTGATTTAAGGATTTTTAAAATTATAAAAAATATTGGAAAAATACTTGTGCATGTTTGTAAATGCATGTACACTATTTTAAAAATATATGAGGGAACAATTGGGCATCAACATCTATCCTTTTTTACCCGGGAAGGATGAAAGAGTTTTCGGGTAAAGAAATGATGACCGATTTTGACCGAATGGGTATTTTGAAAAAATAGAGGCCGAACTCTAGTCTCTGAGTTGCCTACATCCCTGGTTTTACAGGAATTATACCATGTGTAGTTTTGGAGTGTAACGGATGTATTATTAGGAAGATATCTGAATGGTCACAGAGTAAGGTGGGTAATTGATGGGAATCAGTTATAATGGCAAAGTGAAAATGGTATGAGCGGAAACTAGAGTGAAGGTTTCTCCTGTTTGGAGAATGTTTACCTCCTGGATTACCTGCAAAACTCAAAATATGATGCGTGCAAGTATATAGATTATTGCGAGAATTTAAACATGATGCACCTTTGTACCATGAAAGATTGTATTTGGACAAGTCGACGACGTCCTTAGACTATGATTTCCTGGGCCATGATTCACAGGACATAAAATTATGTTCTCGGGCCACGAGGATGGTGCCTCTAAACCATGATACCTTTGAATAATGATGTGCACGTATTGAGAGATCCTCAGGCCATGACATGGTTTCATTAGGCTATGAGGATAATGCCTTCGGACTATGATGCCTTTGTACAGGTTGTCTATATGTCAGCCCATGAAGTGCAGAGATATGATACTAAAAGTGATAGCAATACAAAGCTTAGTCTTGTGCTGAGTTTGGGGGCAGAGCTTAGCTCGAGGGAAGAAGATAGTACCAAGTTTAGAATAGAGCAACATTTATGCTGAGGGTAACCAAGCTTAATCTTACGAGAAGGCAGTGCTTAACCTTATGCAAAAATAGAGGCAGGGCTTAGCCTCATGCAAGATTTGAGACAGGTCTTAGTCTCATGCAAAGAGAAGGCAGCGCTTAGCCTTATGAAGATATGGAGGTAGGGCTTAGCCTCATGCAATATTTGAGACAGGATTAAGTTTCATGCAAAGAGAAAGCAGTGCTTAGCCTTATACAGATATGGAGGTAGGGCTTAGCCTCATGCAATATTTGAGACAGGGCTTAGTCTCATGCAAAGAGAAAGCAGTGCTTAGCGTTATACAAATATGGAGGCAGGGCTTAGCCTCTTGAAAGATTGGAGACAAGGCTTAGTCTCATGCAAGGAGAATGCAACGCTTAGCCTTATGCAAGAAGGGAGGCAGGGATTAGCCTCATGCAAGACTTGAGACAGGGCTTAGTCTCATGCAAAGAGAAGGTAGTGCTTAGCCTTATGCAAGAAGGGAAGTAAGGCTTAGCCTCATGCAAGACTTGAGACAGGGCTTAGTCTCATTCAAAAAGAAGGCATTACTTAGCCTTATGCAAATATGGAGGCAGCACTTAGCCGAATGCAAGATTTGTGACATGGCTTAGTCTTATGCAAAAAGAAAGCAATGCTTAGCCTTATGCAGCAGACAAGTAGCAAATAGGAATAGCATATTTCTTAGCTGGAGATATATTTACGTCTGGTGACTTGTTTGATAGTGATTTTGATATGTGTATATTTGCGAATACTCCTGTTATGTCCACTGTGCCTACACTCAAAGAAAAGTCGTGAGTTTTGTAAGTGTAGGTTGGTTCGTGCCTTTGTCTACTGGCAGGCAGTGCTTTGCTTCATTCTGGAGGCCATGTTTGAGTTGCCCTGGGTAGCACCTGACTGTCACGAAAATAGAGTTTTCAAAAGTATGCATTTATTGATGAAAATTGAGTTATTTTAGAAAACATAGTGAAATATTAAGTAATTTTAGATGAACTACTGACTGTAACACCTTTTAGAGACATTGCAACTTTCTTGTATTACAATTTTGAGGGTCCTCCTCAAAATTTTGCCCTAGTTTGGTAAATGATCCTTATGGCCGTTATGTGTGTGATGAAACTTGCTGAACCTTCTCCAGAATTTTGAGAATCCTTCTTAAAATTCTATCCCAGTTTCTTAACCAATTTCTAACTGTCTGGAATATAAAGGCATTGGCTAGAATTTCTTTGAAATTTTGAGAGTCCTCCTCAAAATTTTGCCCCAGTTTTTGGTTCTGAGGGAAAATGAAGATTTTATTAAGATATGACCGAACCCACAGGGCTGCCTATGAATCCCTTCTTAAACGGAAATCAGGTCAAGCGTAGTTCAGTTACACCATATGAAAGAGTGTAAACAATATAAACATAGTATCTCTTGACTGCATTTGAATCGATTGGTTTCAGCCAAACTTCTCTATCCATTTCTACGAGTATGAGTGGTTCTCCTGTTACCACCCTGTGAACCTTGTAAAGACCCTGCCAGTTGGGGGAGAATTTCCCTTTGGCTTCATCCTGATGCGGGAAGATCTTCTTCAGCACCAACTGTCCTGGTGCGAATTACCTTGGTTTGACCCTTTTGTTAAAAGCTCTGGATATTTTGTTATGATAAAGCTGACCGTGACATACTGCGTTCATTCTTTTCCTGTCTATAAGGGCCAGTTGCTTATAGTGGCTCCTTATCCATTCTGCATCAATGAGTTTGGCTTCCTGTATTATCCTTAAAGAGGGAATCTCTACCTCGGTTGGAATGACAACTTCGGTACCATAAACTAGTAAATAAGGAGTTGCTCCAGTTGATGTGTGGACCGTAGTGCGGTACCCCAATAGGGCAAAGTGTAACTTCTTGTGCCATTGTTTGTGGTTTTCTACCATCTTCCTTAGTATTTTCTTGATGTTCATGTTAGCAGCTTCCATAGTTCCATTCATTTGAGGTTTGTATGCTGTGGAATTTTTGTGCTTGATTTTGAGGTTTCACACATGGCTTTCATCAAATCACTATTAATATTGTCGGCGTTATCAATGATAATAGACTTGGACACTCCGAATTGGCAAACAATATCCTTGACAAAGTCTGCGATGACTTTCTTGGTTACAGCCTTGTAAGATGCAACTTCTACCCATTTTGTGAAGTAGTCAATAGCCATTAAAATGAACCGGTGCCCGTTAGAAGCAGTAGGCTCAATTGGACCGATGACATCTATTCCCCAGGCAATAAAAGGCCAAGGTGCACTTGTTATTGAGCTCGTTTGGTGGTACCTTTATCATGTCTGCATGTACCTGGCACTGGTGGCATTTCTCTATGTACCAGATGCAATCCATTTCCATGGTCATCCAAAAGTATCCAACTTTGAGTATTTTCTTGGCTAGGACAAAACCATACATATGTGGTCCACTAGTTCCGGCATGTATCTCCTCGATCAATCTGGAAGCCTCCTTTGCGTCAACACACCTTAACAACCCCAGGTCAGGAGTTCTTCTATAGAGGCTCCCTCCGCTTTGGAAGAAGTGATTGGACAACCTCCGCAGAGTGCGTTTCTTAGTATGGTTTGCTCGTTCCGGATATTCTCCTTTTGACAAATATTCTTTGATGTCATGGAACCAAGGTTATCCGTCTATTTATTCTTCAACATGGGCACAGTAATCCGGTTGATTATGAATTTTCACCTTGATAGGCTCGATAAAATTCTTGTGTGGGTGTTGTATCATCGATGATAAAGTGGCCAATATGTCTGCGAACTCATTTTGAATTCTGGGCACATGTTTGAATTCTATCTTTATGAATCTCTTTATTAACTCTTGCACATGATACAAGTATGGTAGTATCTTGGTGTTCTTCATAACCTATTCTCTTTGAACCCGGTGTACCAGAAGATCCAAATCACCAATTACCAGCAGCTCTTGTATATTCATATCGATGGCCAAATTAAGCCACATGATGCAAGCTTCGTATTCTACCATGTTGTTGGTGCATGGAAACCTAAGCTTTGCTGATACAGGGTAATGTTGACCTATTTCTGATACCAACATTGCTCCAATGCCGACTCCTTTGAAGTTTGCAGCTCCATCGAAAAACATTCTCCAACCGTCGTAAGCTTCAACAATGTCCTCCCATTCGAAGGATACTTCTTCATCAAGGAAATAAGTTTTCAAGGGTTCATATGCTCCTCCCATAGGAGTTTTAGCAAGATGGTCTGCCAATGCTTGCCCTTCGACTGCCTTCTGAATTACATAGACGATATCGAACTCGCTTAACAATATCTGCCGCTTGGATAATTTCTCGGTTAGCATGGGCTTCTGAAAGATGTACTTTAAAGGGTCCATCCTGGATATGATATATGTGGTATAGGCATATAATTAATGCCTCAATTTCTGAGTTGTACAGGTCAAAGCGCAACAAGTGCGTGTAGAGAGTATTGTGCTTCATAAGGTGTGAACTTCTTACTCAAGTAGAATTTGGCTTGCTCTTTTCTTCCTGTCTCGTCATGTTATCCCAAAAACATCCGAAAGATCCATCTAATACAAACATATAAAGTAGCAATGGTCTTCCAGGTTCTGGTGGGACTAGGACTGGTGGCGTGGACAGGTATTCCTTGATTTTGTCAAAAGCCTTTTGACAATCTTCGGTCCAACTTGTTTCAGCAACTTTTCTCGACATTTTTAAGATGGGTTCACATATTATTATGGACTGTCTATGAAGCAACTAATGTAGTTGAGGCATCCTAGGAAACTCATCACGTCCTTCTTTCTCTTTGGTGGTGGTAAATCAGGATAGCCTTAACTTTGGATAGGTCAACTCGATTCCTCGGCGGCTGACAATAAATCCTCGAGATTTGGTGATAACCCGCGAAGCAATACACAAAGGATTGTATTTCATGCTTGGCGCAATTTTTGATTAGGATGTGTATATTTGGCAGTGGAAAATTTTCCTTGGGACTTGCTCTTTTTAAATCTCGATAGTCAACACAAACCCTGACTTTCCCATCTTTCTTCGGAACTGGTACAATGTTGGCTAGCCAGGTTGGGTACTCAACTACCGTGAGAAAATTAGCTTTGATTTGCTTAGTGACTTCCTTCTTGATTTTCAAGCTCATGTCTGGTTTGAATTTTCTGAGTTTCTATTTCACTAGTGGACACATTGATTGGTAGGCAACTTGTGAGCCACTATGGACGTGCTCAGACCGGTCATCTCATCATATGACCATGCAAAGATATCCTCATATTCCTTCAGGAAATGAATGTACTATTCCTTATCTGACGCTGATAAGTGAATGCTTATGCGAGTTTCCTTGACGGTTTTGGCATCTTCTAAATTTATTGCTTCGGTCTTGTCCAGGTTGGACTTAGGTTTGTTCTCAAAATTCTCAACTTCTCTAACAACTTCCTCAAGTATTTCATCTTCTTCTTCTGAGTCACTATCCTTATGTTGCGTTGTCTCATTACATGTCACAGTCATCGATTCATCAGGAAAAGTAATACTAACGCTGTAGAAAGAAAAATGTGAAAGATAATAATGAATCATAAATAGCAATGCATTGATTAAATTTTGAAAATAACCCAAAACAAGTGCGGCTCGATGAATCGAGCAATTATTTTGAAACAAAATGCATCTCTAAAACAAAATTACTGAAAACATATGAAATGCCTAGCATGGCCATAGAAATAAATTAGGCTAAGTGCCAAGCTACCCAGGGACTCAGCGGGCCCGGGATGGTGTGGTAGTCCAATCTCTGAGAACAACTCCCTTCTCCATAGTCTGAATGGTGAGGCCTTCTTCCTCCTCCTCCTCAATTATCGCACTGCAATCCATATCCTCGTCTTCCAGGAACAAGTTTCTCAGCCCAGCTAAAGCTTCTTCTTCTGCAGTACCCCATATTTTATCGGCCTAATGAAAGGTATGACCCATATGTGGCTGTTAGTTTCATTGTATAAATAGTAGTAAATAACTCTAATATCATATGTATTAGGAGTAGGACATTATTGTACATATAGGGCTCATTGTAGTATTTTCAAATAATCAATAATATATTTTCTCCCGTGCTTTCTCACATGTTATCAGAGCATCAGTGAGAAATTTTCGTTATGCATCATTCCAATGGCCTCCGAGAAGAAAGACCTCATTGTCGTGCAATTTTTCAACGACTAAAGAGGCTGTCCGTAACAATAAAAACCACTTTTTGGCAGTGTTGTGCAAAAACCAACACCACCACGAAGTAGATCGGCCTCCGACGACCAACCCATAAAAATTTCTCTGTCATAAGACCCCCCACGCGCCGCCGGAAGAAATTTTCCGGCGAAGCTCCGACCCCACGTGCCGGTACATGACACCTTTGTCGGCCACTTTTTTGCGAAATTTCTTTAGGACAGCTTGCTCTCCTCACAATTCTGGGCCTACCCATCTAGTCCAAATCAAATTCCGACCACTTTGAGTTTTTTCCGGCAAGCTACAATGATTTTTTGGGCGTGCACAGTGATCCCAACAATTTTTTGCTTTTTCTGACACGATATTATAATGGAATTCGTACCTGAAGCCTTTAACGCACAATCGGTTGGATTAAATGCAATGAATCTAATCCAGATGGTTTCTTTACCGGATTATATTGAGTTCCTTCTGAACAAAGATGTAAACACATATCTTCAGGATTAACCTCCGTTGTTCCAACAAATAGTAGCATGACTGGTGTCTTCCAATCTTCACCTTCTGAGTCTTGGGTCATTGATTCAGGAGCATCTGATCATATTTCTGGTAACAAATCTTTTTTCACTAGTATCTCATATTCTTAATCTCTTCCAACAGTCACAATGGCCAATGCGTCAAAAGCCATGGCGACTGCAATAGGTCAAGCAAGTCCACTTCTTTTCTTACCTTTAGAATCAGTTCTTTATGTTCCTGGTAGTCCGTTTAATCTCATAGTCGTTATTCACTTAGCCAAATTACTTATGATCTTGTTTTCATACATGAATGCAGTACAGGGCAGATAACTGTTACCGGACGTGAATCAGATGGACTTTATTACCTAATCCTTGCAAAATTACATGGACTCACATCTTGTCTTCCTCCAATAACTTCTCCCATTACTGATTCACCAAACTTATTACATAAACGGTTAGGACATCCCAATTTGTCAAAACTTCAAAAAATGGTACTTGGCTTATCTCACTTGTCCACTCTAGAGTGTGAGTCGTGTCAGCTCAGTAAGCATACCCGCTCCCATTTCCCGCAATGTCTTGATAATCGAGCAGAGTCACCTTTTTCTTTAGTACATTCACATGTTTGGGTTCCTAGTCGGGGTAGTTCTACCTTAGGATTCCACTACTTTGTCAGTTTCATTGATGATTATTCCAGGTGCACTTGGATATTTTGATGAAAAATTGATCTGAGTTGTTTTCTATTTTCCAGACCTTCCACGCTGAATTTCAAAATCAATTTGGGGTTTCTATTCGTACATTTCGTAGTGATAATGCCCTAGATTATTTTTCTACCCTATTTCAGCAGTTTATGAACTCCCATGGGATTATTCATCAAACATCTTGTCCGTACATATCCCAACAAAATGGGGTAGCTGAAAGAAAAAATATACATCTTACTGAAACTGCTTGTACCCTACTCATACAATATCATGTTCCGCTGCATTTTAGGGGGATGCAGTTCTTACATCTTGTTATCTTATTAATCGCATGGCATCTTCATCTATCCAAAATCTAGTTCCATTCTCTGTCCTGTTTCCCCACTTACCTTTGTTCTCTCTTCCACCCCGTGTTCTTAGGAGTACGTGTTTTGTTCATGACCTTACTCCAGGAAAAGATAAGTTAGCTCCTCATGCTCTTAAGTGCATATTTCTGGGTAACTCAAGAACGCAAAAGGGATATCGATGTTATTCTCCTGACCTTCAGCGATTCTTATGTCTGCTGATGTTACCTTCTTTGAAACCCAATCATACTTCACAGGTCCAGTTAATCACTTAGATATTTCTGAGGTGCTACCTGTTCCTTCTTTTGGAGATTCAGTCCCTATCTCCCATTCATATTCCTCCATAGCTCCACCGTCTACATTTCAAGTTGCAGCTCCACCACCTATAGCTCCAGTGTCACCACTGAGTCCAGTGCCACCACCTAGTCCAGTTCTACCAACTATAGCTCCAGTGGCACCACCTAGTCCACTTCCACCAACCATAGCACCAGTACCACCACCTAGTCCAGCTCAACCTTCTACAGCTCCACCATTCCTGACTTATCATCATCGTCCGCTCCCAGTATCAGGCCCATCTGGTTCATATCTTGCACGTGACCCTGCTAATACTGCGGACTTATCTCCTCTTAATCAACTAATTACACTACGAAAAGGTATACGGTCTATACTTAATCCTAATCCTCATTATATCGGTTTAAGTTATCATCGTCTCTCACCATCCTATTGTGCATTTGTGTTATCTTTGCCCTCTGTTTCCATCCATAAGTCTACAGGTGAAGCACTATCTCATCCCAGATAGCGACAGGCTATGATTAGCGAGATGTCTTCTTTACATACGAGTGGTACTTGGGAGCTTGTTCCTCTTCCTTTGGGAAAATCGATTGTTGTTTTTCGTTGGGTGTATGCAGTCAAAGTTGGTCCAGATGGCCAGGTTGATCGACTTAAGGCTCGAATTGTTGCCAAAGGATATACTCAGATATTTGGACTTGATTACAGTGATACTTTCTCTCTCGTGGCTAAAATTGCATCAGTCTGCCTTTTTCTATCCATGGTTGTTGTTCGCCATTGGCCTCTCTATCAGTTGGACATTAAGAATGCTTTTCTTCACGGTGACCTTGAGGATAAGGTTTATATGGAGCAACCACCTGATTTTGTTTCTAAGTGGGAGTCTAGTGGCCTTGTATGTCGGTTGCGCCGATCCCTCTATGGTCTAAAGCAGTCTCCTCGAGCCTGGTTTGGTAAGTTCAACAAAGTTATTCAGGAGTTTGGCATGAATCATAGTGAAGCTGATCACTCTATATTTTATCGACATTCTACTTCAAATCTCTGTATTTATTTGGTCGTTTATATTGATGATATTTTTATTACCAGCAATGATCAGGATGGTATTAGTAAGTTAAAGAAACATCTCTTTCAGCACTTTCAGACTAAGGATCTAGGTAGATTGAAGTATTTTCTAGGTATTGAGGTCACTCAGTCTAGCTCAGGTATTGTGATCTCACAACGAAAGTATGCCTTATATATTCTTGAGGAGATTAGAATGACAGGTTGTAGACCTATTGACACTCCGATGGATCCGAATTCTAAACTTCTGCCAGGACAGAGGGAGCCTCTTAGTGATCCTGCAAGATATAGGCAGTTGGTTGGTTAATTAAATTACCTCACAGTGACTAGACCTGACATTTCCTTTCTTGTGAGTGTTGTGAGTCAGTTTATGGATTCTCCCTGTGATAGTCATTGGGATGCCGTTGTCCGCATTCTTCGGTATATAAAATCAGCTCCAGGTAAAGGTTTATTATTTGAGGATCGAGGCAATAAGTAGATCGTTGGATACTCAAATGCTGATTGGGCAGGATCACCTTCTAATAGACATTCTACGTCTGGATATTATGTCTTAGTAGAAGGAAATTTGGTGTCTTGGAAAAGCAAGAAACAGAATGTGGTTGCTCGATCTAGTGTAGAAGCAGAATATCGAGCAATGGCTATGGCCACATGTGAGCTAATTTGGATCAAACAGTTGCTCAAGGAGTTGAAATTTGGTGAGATTAGTCAGATGGGACTTGTGTGTGATAATCAATTCGCTCTTCATATTGCATCAAATCTAGTGTTCCATGAGAGAACTAAACACATCGAGATTGACTGTCATTTTGTTAGAAAAAAGATACTCTCGAGAGATATTGGTACAAAGTTTGTGAAGTCGAATGATCATCTTGCTGATATTTTCACCAAGTCTCTCACTGGTCGTCGTATTAGTTATATATGTAACAAGCTTGGTACTTATGATTTATATGCACCAGCTTGAAGGGGAGTGTTAGTTTCATCGTATAAATAGTAGTAAATAACCCTAATCCCATATGTATTAGGAGTAGGACATGTATTGTACATATAGGGATCATTTTATCATTGTCAAATAATCAATAATATATTTTCTCCTGTGCTTTCTCACAGTGGCACTAGTTGCTCGAGAGGGTAATAAGGACCACGCCATGGTGGCGACCAGTCATTATACTCCTGCCAGGTATACGGGTACCCCAGCCCGAAAGTTGTGCCATGACGTTTCAGTTGTATCGGTTTAGTAATGCCCTGTAGATCCTTCCCAAGTCCTTTACCAGGTTCGTACCCAGACCATGCCAGTATGCTTTCTATTTTGTTACTCCACCACTTGTCCTTCTCAATTGCGTTGACATGTTCAATGTGGTGATAAATTTCTCCACCCAGCCTTCTTCTATTCTCAATGATCGGGATAGTTTCACTGGTGTAAATGGAGTTGCTCCCATCTCCGTGAATGATTACCTCCTGGTGGTTCCACTCAAACTTTGTTGCCTGGTGTAGTATGGAAGCCATAGCCCCAGAGGCATGTATCCAAGGTCGAACCAATAGAACATTGTATGTAGCTGATATGTCAAGCACTTGGAATTTAATGTTGAACCAAGTTGGCCCCATCTGCAGGCAAAGGTTAATCTCCCCAATCGTGACCCTTTGAAACCCATTAAAGGCTTTCACGTTCATACTTCCTGCCCGTATCTCGTGGAAATATTTGCCCAATCTATTGAAAGTAGTTAAAGGACAAATGTTGAGACTCGAGCCCCCATATTAGGACCATGGAAATGAATTTTTCTTCGAACTGTACCATGATATGCAGTGCCCTGTTATGACTTAACACTTCAAGCGGTAGTTCATCCTCATGGAAGGTGATCTTATGACTCTCGAGCACTTGCCCTACCATGTTGGCCATTTCTCCATTGGTGGTGGTTTTGGGAATGTAAGCTTCATTTAACACCTTCATCAGAGCACTCCTATGTGTTTTTAAATTTTGCAATAGCGACAAGATGGATATCTAGGTGGGAGTTTTGTTTAAATGATCGACGACTTAGTATTCCATCGCCTTTACTTTCCTCCAGAGATCGTTTGGCCCGGTTGCAATAACAGGTTGCTTAGTAGCAGCCTTCTTGCTCGATCCTCCCAAATGTTCGGGTGTATAGATCTTTCCCATTCTGGTCATTCCTCGTGCGGCATCAGATTCTTCCATCTTTGTTTTTCCCTTTTGCCTAGCTTCCGCAACATAGTCCTACAGTATGGCGTTGGAATTGAAAAGAGGTGTAATTGCTACTGTCACTGCGAAGGGTGTGGCCACTTCTACCTCAAATGGAATAGGTGTGGCTGTAGGTGGTGCTACCTCTACCTCAAATGGGCCCAATGCAGTTACCTCAACTTTGATTGACGGCTGTATCTATACCACAATAGGAGTGAGTGTGACTGCAGGCTTAAATTCATCGCCTTCCCGAATGAGCCCGATTGATCCCTTAGGATCCCATTCTTCATCTGTCTCTATCACATATACTCCATCACTTCTATGATTTGGAATGGGATTTTTGCGGATGTTGGGTGCAGCTTCCTTTGCTTGTATGACCTTGTTATCAATCAATGTCTGGATGTTATCTTTCAATGTCCGGCACTCATCAATGGTGTACCCCTTCATACCATAATGATATGCACAAGTTTTATTTGGGTTGACCCATTGAGATGAATTCTCCATTGCCCCAACAGGAATAGGGGTGACTTACTAGCAACTTTCAACATTCGTACAGCCGGTCAATGGGTTCAGCAATGGCGGTGTATTGTTTCGGTGGTTTGCGATCAAAGTTAGGTTGGGGTTTTTGGTAATTTGGGCAAGTTGGAGGTGCGTAGGCTGGCTGGGTGTTATAAGTATGGTAGGCAGTGGCCGGCTGGGAATATCTGGAAGGTGAGGGTTGGTACGTAGGAGGAGGTATCTGATATGTGAATGGAGATTTTGGGCGTTGGGCTACCATTACTGCACCTACTTCTTTCTTCTTTGATATGCCCCCTGATTGTAATGCGTTGTTTGTGGTTTACAGTGCCTCAAAATTTGCCACCATCCCACTTTTGATACCCTCTTCGATCCTTTCTCCGAGTTTGATAATGTCGAAGAACTTGTGATTCTCAATGACCATTAGCCTTTCATAATACTATGGGTCCTGTGCCTTGACAAAGAACTTATTCATTTGTTCCTCGTCTAATGTTGGTCCGACCTTGGCTTCTTCTGACCTCCACCGAGTATACTCGTAGAAAGTCTCAGTTGGCTTCTTATTCAAGTACTGGATATAGAAGACATCCGGAGCGTTCTCTGTATCGAATCTGAATCTGTCCATAAAGTCTGATGCCATGCTTACCCAATTGTCCCATTTATTAGGATTCTTGGTTATGTACCAAGATAGTGCATCTCAGGTAAGACTTCTCATGAAGAGATTCATTCAAATCCTTTCATCTTTTCCGACACCCATGAGCTTGTCACAATAAGTTCTCAAATGAACCTTGGGATCACCGATTCCATCAAACATTTCAAACTTGGGAGGTTTGTAATCTTCCAACAGTTCCATATTTGATTGTATGCATAAATCCTCATAGTTCAGACCTTCTATCTCTTTACCTCCTTCAATACCCTGAACTCAGCTTGTTAATTTCTTGAGCTCCTCGGCTATGTTCTTGATGAGCAGGTCCTTCTCAGCAGATTATGGTGTATAGGAGATTGGTTGAGTGGAGTGAGGTATGCTTTCCACGTATATAGGGTTCTTTTGGTGAGTGCCAGGGATTTGGGTATAGTGGTGATCATTGGTGGAGTTTTGAGAATCAGGAACAAGGTGAGGTGTGTTCTTAGGGGTATGATAGGTACTGGTTTGCGAGTACTGGGTTGGTTGATGGTGGTATTGTGGAGGAGTCGATATCGGTAAAAGATTGGGGTTTTGATGTGGAGCTGCATACTGATGGGGTGCAGGGGGATTATGTGGTCGTTGGTTTGGCGTAATTTGAGGCGATGCTGGGTTTTAAGCATTTTGTTGGTTAACGTCTGGGACGTTTAAGGTGAGAAAAAGGTTTGGTAGGTTACGGACCTGCTCAAGTTCTTCTTGTAACTCCAGTATTTTCTTCTCTAATCGCAGAACCAATTAATTCTGGGCCAGAGTGCTTCGACCGTCTGAAGTTTTGATGTTCTCGGCATTTTCCTTTCGAATGACACTCAAGTCATCCGTCTTAGCTTTCGCTCTGCTTTTCGTATTACTTAGAGGAGGACGAGGTGGAGGGCCTCTAGATTTGGTATGATATGCTGATGATGCCAGTATGTGCGAACCAACCTTAGGGGATGGGAGTAATAAAAATAAAGAAAAATAAAAGGTTAACAAGTTAGTGAGGATTCTTAAAAGTTTGCAGTATTTAAACATATATTTTGCCGGAATGTAAATTTGCGTCCTAATTTGGGAGCCTCGTTATGCTCGAGGTAGGCCTAGCGATGAATAGATTTGGAGAAATTCAGTGCCAATAATTGCCTCATTTCATTAATGTAAAGATAGATGGCCCAAACGACAGTAAGTGAGATAAGTCACTACTGGCACTTGGCCTTATTATATTTGAAAAGCAACTAAACCTAATCTACTTAGTCCTAGAAGGACCTTCTCTAGGCTGGATGCTCTTGTCGATCAGATCCCCCAGTTTGCAAGTTTGCCAAATGTCCTCCTTCATTTCCTTCAGTGTTCTGGCAATTGGTGACTCTCTTCCTCATTTTCCCTTCCAATTCCATCGGATTGAACTCGAGATATTCCAACCTTTCACTAGATTTAACAGCCCTCTCTTTCTACTCATTGATCATTTCCATATCACCCATGTGTTGCTCTATATGCTCGGCTTCAGAATCGCAGATTCTTTTGCGCAATTTTTTATATCTCACCCGTGCTTCGGCAACTTTGTCTATAACCCTATTTCCTGGACCAACTCTTGGCTCGAATATTCCCCCTATGTTATCACCCAACCATGAGGGGTAGAACTATGCATGACCAGCACGATATCGATCTAGCTTGATAGTATCCTTTTATACGATAATTCAAGTTCCATATGTGTTGTGCTTCATTTTTGTATGGAATGGCATCACCCTGAAAATAAGCTATGAAGTGACTCATTTTAGCAACCTGTGGTATGACCTGCTTCCTGCCTGCCTGTCTCATAACCCTAAGGAGAGCATAAGGGTATATTCCCCTCAACCCGATTAGCACTAAGTATGGAACGTCCCTGGATCTGATAATGAACTCGTTGGTAGGGAACAATTCAAAAATCCATTGAACCTGATCCTCGGTCAAATTGTTGAAAAAGTGCACCCATCCTATAGCATCCTCCCGTCCGGGAGATAGGTTATTTTCTTGGGATGATGGAAGGCTATGTGATCGTTCCATGGCCTTTGCGGAAACTCTTGACAGTGATGACCCTTTTGGAGACGTTCTAACAGCCAAACTTGTAGCAGTAGATTGCAACATTCGAAGTATTTCTATCCTTTCTGGCAACATTCTAAGGCCCGGTAGATGTCTGCAATGATCATAGGGACAATGGTATATGTCTGGCCTTTGATCCCTTCCATCAAAGTTTAGGCCACCATGGCTAGTCTAGTGTGGATTATTTCCCCTTGGATCGGGAACACCAACATACCCAAGAAACAAACGATGAACACCTGCAGTGAATCCAACCTAAGGTGGTGATGGAAAATTCATCATCAAAGATATGGTAAGATCTCTTGTGACTATATCATTCATAGAGGAAGTCGAAAGGTATGTAGGAGTTTTTCAAGCACTCTAAGTCATCATTCTTCTTTAACCCCATCAACTTAAGAAATCCCCTAGCAGTGCAATTTTTAGGCGCCATTAAACTAGGGTTGTGTCGCGCCCCCTTTTTTCTCGTAAAATCGGGTTTATGACATTTGGGAGGACAACTCATTCCCTTTTGGGAATTGGGTTTGAATTGAAGATTCTCCACCTAATGATGAAGTTCATTAGGACAGTAAGAAGAATTTTGATTTAGAAAACTAGAGATTGGGCAAGGGCTCAAAATTATCCCGAGGAGAAGGTGTTAGGCAGCCCTCGAGATCCACTAGTGTGTTCCCGGCCATATTATAATTGTGACTTTTAAGTGCAAACAACAAGTAGACAAGTAAGAGTTTCAAACATGAGGGGGTTTTCACATAATTGTTGCAAGTAATTGAAGTTAAAGGAAATTTAAGAAAAAAAAGCTTAAATTTGAGAAAAGCAGTTTTTAAATTCTGAATAAAATAAACAAGTAAAAGAAAGGAGGTCCTAGGTTTATAAATAATATGGATCACCCCAGAACACCCAGTAATCATTTATACACGTGGTGTTATCGCGTGGTCATCATATCCATATCTACCCTTTCAAACCCCGTTAAGGTATTAAAAGTGGAATGGTCTCATTTTACTTATTGCGTGCTATTACCCGCCTCAATCCTATTAGTATCGGAGGCATTTGGGACTATTAATCCTAAAGGGAAGAGGTATGGGGGTTTTATAGTTTTAAAAGGACAAAATTCTAAGGAGACAATCAAAACACATATGAAGCAAATATGGGGAGAAGCATGTAACAGATAGAAAGGCTCAAACAAACCTCCTTAAAAACAAAGAGAAGCATATAGTTTAGCATATCTTACACGTACTGATTAGGGTCTGATTAAACTTAAGAGTTGTGGTAGACTGATCTATTACAAATTTTAGATAAGAAATCCGAATCAGGCCTACCTGCTGGTTGTAGCTAAAAGTATGATTCAGTTTACAAGTTTACCTCATGGCTTACGTAAGTGTTAAACTAAACCTATAAGCATGATATCTATTAGTTTTAGAAAAGAAGTATGCTGATTTAGGAAAAGAAGTTGTCAGTTAACCAGGAAAGGCGAGTTTTGGTAAAAGAGCAAAAATTCTACAGACGTTAAACATTATAGTTACTGATTTTAGACCTATAAGCAAACGAACAATTCAGGTTTGGTTGATAGTTCCTATAGGCATGCTTTCTAAGCGTTATTGACTTTAAACACTTTTTACATGCGTAATAAGAGTGCAGAAATCCTATAGGCATGATATCTGAATGTTGTTAGTTTTTAATCCTATAAACAGGTTTTCCTAGTGACCGATGCATATACAGGATCTGGATTCCTAGTTAACTCATAGACATGGTATCTACATGTGATAATGCAGAATTCCTCATGTCACGACCCCAAATCCACTAAGGGTCGTGGTGGCACTAGACACCTCTGTCAGGCCAGCCAGCTAGATTATCAATTAATTCCACTTTTAATACTTTTGAAAATCTAAGGTTTTTCCTTCCATTTTCATAAATAAAAGTTCATTACTTGAATTCAAATTTAAATAATAACAATTAGTACAAATCTATTGAAACCCATCCCAGAAACCCGGTGTCACAAGTACATGAGCAACTATCGATAAGGAAAGTAAAATACAACATCTGTCCGCAATACAGTGGACAGGGAATAAATAATAAAATGCTGAAAGGAACTACACTAGCTGCGGGTCGTCTCAAACATTGCAGCTCACCTAGTCCTTGAGTCGTCCATGCTGCTACGCCCAATAGGCTGCTAGAAGTATATATGTACCTGTGCAACAAAAATGCACAGAAGTATAGTATGAGTACGTAATCAACATATACTCAGCGAGTATCCCGCCTAATCTTGAAGGAGTAGAAATGAGATGGCATACTCCGACACTCACTAGAGGTCAATTAGCAATATTATATAAGTGCGAGGAAAATCTTGGATTTGTATAGAAGTTCTGATTGTGAAGCCAGAAAAATAGGTAAACACCTTCAACAATAAATCCAAGGATTCTAAAGTTTGTTCTTTATTATCTTATCAGTTTATATCAAGCCACATAGGGCCAATTTCCACATTTACAATTTTCAAGTAACAGATAAACACGCGCAAATCATGCCGAGGCCGACAGCCCGCTCCAACAGAAATGTAAATTATCCACTGCCGACGGTCGAGCGACACGAACCATAGATGCATCTATTCTCACCGAGGCGTTCAGCCCATTCCATAAATAACACATATCCTACTCGCGAATCATCCATGCGACGCAGGAACACATAAAATACATGCTCAATCAGTCAAATAAGAACTTATCGGGGAATGTTTATTCAAATAAAACCAATTCTCCTTTAACAATTTAAGAAATGAAGTTTAATCCTTTTAGAAATTTACTTACTAATTCGATGTGAGTTAAGCAATTCAAGCTACTAATTGGTTCACAATTAATTTACGTGCAACATGCTTTTGGGTCCTAACTACCCGTACAATAGCATAATAGTAGCTACGCACGGACTCTCGTCACCTCGTGCGTACGTAGCCCCCACAAATAGGAGCACATAATCAATTACTTCACCTATGGGGTAAATTCCCTCTCACAAGATTAGAAAGGAGACTCACCTCGCTCCGAAGATCCACAACCGGCATTCTACATTCTTCCGAAGACTTGCACCAACGTACAATGCTCCAAAACTAGCTGTAAGCATGTGATTTTTGCCCTCTATAAATACTCCTATAAAATCCAAAGAAAATAGTTTTTTGTTAATTATTTTACATTTTAGGAATTTTGTAGAATTTTTTGCATTTCTTGCATGTTTATGTTTCATTTAAATCATGAAAAATACCAAAAATATCACGCATGACATTTAGGCCTTACTTTTACATTTTTAGGATTAACTGATAGTTACTTGTTTTCTAAAAATTAAAAATCATAAAAAAAGGCTTCATTTTTACACCCTTCCTTTTTATTGATTTTTCTCTTTTAATCTAGGATTAAGTAGCTTTTATAATTTTTATAGTTAGTATAATTCTATATATTTTTTTAGGATTTTTTCTAATTAAAAAAAAGATAAAAGAGAAATTGGGAATAAAAAAGAAGAATTGGAAGAACCTTCCCTCACATGAGACCTTCACCCAAAAAATATTCCCCCAAAAGACTTTTTCCCATATGAGACCTTAAAGACCTTCCCCTATAATATTTTTCCCCCAAAAAGAAAAATTCCTCACATGACACCCTACACAACGTATACACTCTATTAAATACACACCCAAAACACACACAAAAGGGAGGGACACAGATCCGCCGCATAACCATCATCTTCTTCAAGCCGGTGGAGCCCTTTCTTCTTTCAAAAACTTAGAGCTGCTGCTTCTTCTTCATAAGAACGGACGCACCCCAGCCTCTCATGTGAAAAATGAAGGTCAAAACATAAGGGAATTCGGACATGGTTTGAGAGGAAAATCTGGTGTCGTTCGAATTCGAATTTGACTTCAAGTTCGATGTCCAGATTTTCAGTTTAGTCTCGATTCCGGAACACCAAAACAGCAAAAATCAAAAATACAACCAAAATATTTCTGATTCTCCTTCTTTCTAATCCTGACTTTGGGATTTTAATTATGGAGTTTGCCTGAGATCAGAGTGGTGTTCGTTCGAGTTTGCCGCGATTCGCGGTCCTATTTGATTCATGTTGTTGATTTTAGTTGGATTTCGGAGTTAAACGTCGTAGCCGAGTTTCCAATATTCAGTTGTTAAGAGAAATTCTGGCCAAATAGTTGCTTTGGTCGTGGATTCAAATATCGGGCTGTTCAATGGAGTTTCTTTCATGTTGAAAATAAAGAAGTTGCTATTAAAAGGTCATATCTTAACTTTACTCATCTTTTGATTTCCAGTTCTTGCGTCGTGGGTGTATGAGTTGTTGTGTTCGATTCCCTTCATTCTAGATTTATGACTCACGTGAAACTAGTATTTTGGCCCTTTCATTTGTGATGTTTGTTTGTTTAATTGCTGAAGCACATCTGAAGTTTTAAGCAATTGTTTGTTTTCATTATTTGTCATATTATCTTGTTTCCTTTTAGATGTGGTTTATATGATAAGACATTGTTCCTGACTAGGGAGATAGATGCACTAAACCAAACATGTCTTCTTAGTGGACATTCAACTTGGATGAATTCTTTTAAAAATAATGCCAACAAATAAGAGCAATGCTCAATGAGTTCTACTTTATGTTATATGTTGAAAAGATAGAATTATAAAAATCAGAATAATTCGATGAGGTTAGTTGATTGTTTGGCTCTTCTTCACCTTGTATCTCTGTATGTGAAAAGTTTATTATCAGCCATGAAGTGTACACTACTTTCCTATGTGGAGTTCACTTGAACAAAACTACCGAATTTAAGTTGAGGTTGAACTTTGCTTTCCATGTGCAATTTATTGAGTAATTCCACAATTTAATTGTGTTGGAGTTTCATATTCGAATCTAATAAAATTATAGTTGCTTTAGGATTTCCATTTAATTAATAAAAAGAGATGAGCCTCGCTAAACAAAGCACATAATTGCAGGGCCCTCTTTAAATGGATATATTAAATACTTAGAATCCGGGACGGGCCGTTTAACGAATTTCATGGCCTTCCCCAAGGATAATACCACGCTATCCACTTTAGGTGCGCTTTTAATAACATTACCTTCCTAAATTTGGGTGCACATTTATGTGACCCAAATTCAAATCTCAATGAAGTCGAAATGTGTCAAAAATAGCGGGTGCATTTAGGTGACGCGGTTCGAGATATGTTTTCACGACGTTGCAATTCTCTTAAAATAATAATAATAAAAACGGTTCAAAGTTAAAAAGCATATATGTTAAAACATGTTGTAAAATCAGATAATTAAGCCGAATATGACAATTGAGCGACCGTGCTAGAACCACGGAACCTGGGAATGCCTAACACCTTCTCCCGGATTAACAGAATTCCTTACTCGGATTTTTGATTCGCGAAATATTAAACAGAGTAATTCTTTTCCTCGATTCGGGATTCTAAACCGGTGACTTGGGACACCATAAATCTCCCAAGTGGCGACTCTGAATCTCTTAATAAAATCCCGTTTCGATTGTCACTTCAAGTTGGAAATAACTCCCAATACCCTTCTTGCGGGTGTAGTAAAAAAGGAGGTGTGACAGCTCTGGCGACTCTTCTAGGACACAAACCCAGAACTTCGGTTCACGGTTTAAGAATTTGAGCTTAGAATAATTGTTGTGTTTGGCTTTATTTGATTTTCCTACATTTTCCATGCCTAATGTGCAACTTGTGCTTTTTACCGCTTTGATATTATTTGAACTGTATATATAAACTATGCCGAAACCCTTCTCTTCTCACCTCCGGGGATGTGCTTACTGGTTGAGACTCCCTATTCTGTTTGTGTCGATACCCTGAAATAAGAAAGAGGCCGGACAAGTTACTAAGCCGGATGGCCTTTTGGTTCTCGGTACGTAGCCCCCTCCTCGACTCAAGTTGTCTGCTTGGGCACACAGTCTAGAACATATACTCAGGTTTTGAACCTGGAATAACTCAGCCTCATGCCGGATCCCTAGTAGGAACGCTTATCTGCATCATGTGCATTTTGACTTAGGGGACTCAACACAGGGGTTGGGTCCATCTAGGACAGGTACCCGAAATAACAGACCATCTTGATTCATCTTATGTGCTACAGTGCAAGGGGAAAATGGTCATTTGGCAGACTAATGATATTTGAGGGCAAATGAAAAAAAAAAAAAGAAAAAAAAGGGGAAAAAAAAAATAGGGAGAAGTGTGAAAATAAAGCAAGTGGAGTCTAGTTATGTTTTTGTTACATTTTATTAAGAAAAAGACCAAAAAGGAAAAAAAAAATGAAAAATTCAAAAGATTTTGCATTTTTATCATTTTTCAAAAATCAAAAATAAAAAAAAGGAAAAAGAAAATTCAAAAAAGAGTTGATATGTTTCGTCATTTTCAAGGAAAAGACAAAAAATATTTTCTTTAAGTTAGTTGTTTTGTTTAATTTTTCGCTTGTATCAAATCTGCCCAAACTACGCGAACCTGATTTACCAGGGTCCGGTCTTCCTAGTAAATCTTAGGTTCTTGGCTTTGCGGGGTCTTATCCAAATTTTACACTTCTAGCCGCCTTTTGGCTAAATAAGTCATTTTGCAAAAAATAATTGCAACCATGTCTTGCATGTGTCTAGTAGGGAATGTTATTGTCTCACATAGTGTTGGTTGAAGCTTTCTCATACAGGTGTGGGTCTATTTAGTTTTGTACTGTAATGCTAAGTCTTTTGTTATTGTATTTTCTGCTTTTAAAAAAATGTTGTAACTCAAAAATCCAAAAAAAAAAGAGATGTTGCAAGAACTGAAAAAAAAATAAAAATTTTGAGGTTGTTTTTCCTTTAGGCAATTGATATCTAGGACTTAAAATGAATTATTTTTATGTTTCCTTTAGTATATTAGGACAAAAAATTCAAAAAAGAATAAGAGAATTTTCCTTTAGTACCTTTTTAAAAGTTTTCTTTAAGGTATTAATCTCAAAAATTCCAAAAAAAAAAAGATTTTCTTTCGAGGTGTTTCTTTGGGAAATTAGTGAAAAATGAAAAAAAAAAGTTTTTTTTTATTATCATTAAAACTTTAGGATATTGTACATAGAAAATAAAAATACTTTATCTTTTGTTCATCATTAGAATTTCTTCTTTAGGAAATTAACATTGAAATCCAAAAACATTTTATTTTATCTCTTTCATTGCTTGTTTCGAACTATTGCGTCAGGATATCAAATGAAAATTCAAAATATGTTCAAGTGTTTATTCTTTAGATTTCCTTCTTGAAAAAAAAAACAAAAAGCAAAAAGCAAAAAGCAAAAAGAAAAGAATCAAAAAATATTTTTTCTTTCTCTTCTAGGATGTTTTTCTTAATAGAGCATTTGTTTCAAAAGGAAAAAAAATGCTCGTTAAGCTTGAGTTTAGAATAGGTCATAGAACATAAGTCTAGAAAATTAAAAAAAAATGGGTATTGCATCTTTTATTTCTCTTTTCACATCAGAGTAGCCATTAAGGTAGAAAACAAAAGAGAACTATAGTTTGTTTGCTTTATTCTCGATCTTCCAGAACTATGCAAAGATCTGATTCATGCGGGGTCATGATACGTAGGCAACCTACATAGGGTTCGATCGAATCATTTTTTTTTAAAGAAAGAAGAAGAAAAAAAAAGAAGGGAGAAATCAAGAAAAAGAAAGTGAGAAAAAGAAAGAAAAGTTGGAGGAATTATGGGGTGGGAAAAAAAGAGCGATAATCAGAAAGAAAGGGAAAGGAAAATGAGCGAGCTAAAGAAGGGCGAGGAAAGAAAAGAAAGGAGAGGTTGAAATGAACAAATTGGGATGTTGCCAACTGACCTTTGTACCCTCGAAGTCATTTTATAATCGATAACTGTGGCTAGGTTCATTGCACGTAAAGTGAAATTATCTTATGTCAAATGCCCTAACGCTAACGTGATAATTTTATTTTGTTGTGTTCATAGCATAAAGGTGGTTGGTTTGTGGTTTTAAAGTGGTAACCCTTCTCTACAACACATAGGTTAAAGGCAATGGCAGACAACAATGGAACTGAGTTGGTTGGTACCGACGCCTGAAAACAGTTGGTTGAACAGGATAACGGTTTGGTTGAGGAGGTACGAATATTAAGACAACACATGGCAGACATGTATCAGGCCTGGATAACTGAGAAGGCACCACCCCCACCACCACCGAGTTTCCCAGATGTTGCCCTTACCCAAATTCCGGGCACAATGCCAGACGATCCTCCGTACTCTCCAGATACACCCGCTTATCACAACTTTCTCAACCACCCTAGTAGCTCCACCACTCCTCCTCCAATTACCTCTCCCTAAAATCGCCTTCCTGTCATATACACTACCCCAAATAATGAATACTTACTCAAAGCTTGTGATGTCCAATATCACCCCTCAAAGGTTGCCCACAAGGTCTTTGATTCATACAAGAAGAGCTCCCAGGATGAGCTTCATGCTGAAAATGAAAAGGTTACATGAACAAAAGGGCGAGATGGGATGCCCAGAAGGCTGAAAGGCACAGAACAGTCTTTAAAAAACAAACGAAGAACGAGAGACCAGGGTAGCATGGCTTGCAAAGAATTGTATTTGTTCCCTGACGTTTGCCTGCCACGGGTTCAAAGTGCCAAAATTTAACTTGTATGATGGGTGTGGAGATCCGGTAGCCCACCTGAGGGTCTATTGTAGTAAAATGCGAATTGTTGGAGAGAAAGATGACATGATGATGCCATATTTCAGTGAGAACCTGACTGGGGTAGCTTTGGACTGGCATACTCATCAAGATGTTGGTAAGTGGCATACATTGGGCAACCTGGCCCAAGATTTTTTGTGGCGCTTTCACTACAAATCAGGCGTTACCCTAGACCGCTCCTCCCTATCTAAAATGAAAAAAAAAAACTGAAGAAAGCTTTAGGGAGTTTGGTCTCAGATGAAGGGAAACAAAGGCAGAAAGGTGATTTTACGCCCATCGGAGAATCCTACACAAGTTTGTTTGAAAAGTTAAAAGCATTCGGGCTTGATTGAGCCGCTCCTCAGATATACTCCAGACTCATAGGCAAAAGTCTTTGGTCCTGCTATGTGGTGCATGCACCACTCTGATGTCCATGGGCATAGTATTGAAGATTGCCACTCTTTGAAAAGGGAAATAGAGAGAATGATTCAAAAAGGGGTAATTGTGGTCAATGACAGTGGCAGGGAGCATGCAAATCCTCTTGGGAACTTGTTAATTAAAGTTGATAATGGTCTTGGCAATATTGATACAAAACTCAGTGGCTAAGATGTCGTGCTTGGTAATTGGGAAGGCGCTCCATTTCTTGGTCAGCTGAATTGGAGTTTTGGTGGTTTATTTTGTTGTCGTTTCTGCTGTCCGGGTTATTTTAGGGTTGTAATTCGGATATTGTCCTATGACTCAAACCCTTCTATCCTTTCATTTTGCCTGTTTTGTTTATTCGTAGTAACTCGTTTAATGCTGTCTAGGTTTGTTCCAGGGTTTTAACCCTAGTCTAGTTTGCTTGTCTTGTTGTTCGTAGCGCTTCATCGCCTGTCTAGTGCAGTTTCCTATTTATGTTACTTCTAGATATTTTCTTTTGTTTAGTTCTTTTTTCTTTCTATAATTCTTTTCATGCTGGTTTTAATGACATGACATGCATACATAATTCTCAGCCTAGTTTGAAAAGTCAGTTTAGTCATGAGGCAATGAAATAATGTTGAAGATGTAGGGACATTTGGAAATAAGTAAAGGCACATCGAGATCATTTGAAGCCTGAACCATGTGAAATTGGGACATATAGAACATAAAGAAACCCTAAAGGTAAGTTTTCCAAATTGTCAGGGGCCGTTCGTGGTACCAAGGTTGTTGTCCAATGGTGTTGAGCAATTGACAAATGTAGAAGGCAAATGTGTGGATATGGTTATTAATTATGGTACAATCAAAAGATGTTGCGAATGTTTTCTATGGTTTGTTTAACTGTGTTATTTGTGCTTGGCATGTTTTAAAAATTGGAATGACGAAGGCATTTTGTTCTGCTACCTAAATACTTTATCCTTTGTTACCCCATTTGAGCCTTATTTATTCTCTTTCATACCTATCTTTTGAAATCAGTAGCATAGATCAGGAATACAAGCGTGAAAGATAAGTAAAGGAAAGAGAGAAAGAAAAAGAATGAAAATAGAGAGGAGAAAAGAAAAAGAAAAGGAGAAAAAGAGAAGAAAAGAGAAACAACAAAATAACAAAAGAAAAAGGAAAAAAAAGAAAAGAAAAACAGCAACGACAAAAGTAATGACCTGAACTACGTTTGACTTGATTCCAAAAGGATACGTAGGCAGCCTCTCTCTGAGGTTCAGTCACACCAAAATAAAAATTCAAAAGTCCCCAAGAAAGGAACTGGGCAGAAGCTGTGGTTGTTTTGAGAAATCTGATTTCGAAAGTTGTAATTTTGAACCCATGTTGAATTGTTTTGAGCCTTTTGATACCCTTTCTTTCTAACCCTGTCCGAAAGCCACATTACGGTCTAAAGAAAGACCTTCCGATCAGCCTTCAAGAAATGCCAATGAGAGCAAATAGAGGTGATTCATGTCAAGGGCAACACTCTGGTCCAAGCAGAAAAAAATAATGAAAATGAGAGAGTCTTATTGGTGAAAACCCTCACAGGAACGTAAGGCGACGTGAGCTGAGAGATATAAAAAATGAGAGAGTTTTATTGGTGAAAACCTTCACGGGCACCACGAGGCGACTGTAAGTTGAGAGAAAGAATAAAATGAGAGAGGCTTGATGGTGAAAACCCTTCGGGCGCTACAAGTCGAATAAGGATTATGATTCAAATTGGATAAGCGGAGCATTGAAGCCCAGTTTCACGAATTAAGGGTACGACAAGAGCTGAACATCATATTTGCTTGACAGAATAGGCCGCAGGGGTATGTCATGGTTGTTAGAGTTGGTAACCACATCCAATAGGTTTCTGCTGTGTAGTTTTCTTGTTAGGAATCATCTCTTTCCATTCCTCTTCTCTGTTCCTTTCCTCTTGTTTACTTCCGCTTCCTAAGTCTGTTTGGTCATACAAGTGAGAAATGACTTCAAAATCTGCCACCAAGCTTTCCAATTGAACAAAACGGGATCTGGTGAACACATCAAAGCGTCAAGTCAAGAAAGAACAGCAGGCACACTGAGTTTGCAACAATCAACATGCTTTGGGATCCGTGTGAAATACAAGGTTTTGGTACGTATCAATTCAGGAACAATGCAACAGATGAAGGGTGTTTGGTGAACGGATCAGAGATATTTTTTGTCTCAAGGTAACAAAGAAAGTGGTTAGTCAATAAACAAGCAAGGTCTTCAGGTGGGAATTAGTTATCATTGCAAATGAAGGAACAATAGATCCCGAGGCCAAGGCCAATAATTTAAATCAGGAAACAACAACATGCGTGCTGAGGTTGTAATAGTCAATATACTTGGGAGTCCATACGAAACACAATGGTTTGGTAAATGTCAGTATGAGCGGTGCAACAGATAGAGGGTATTGGGTCTGAACGAGAAGAGGTATTTGCTAGGTTAAGGTTCACAAAGGAAGTGGTTTGTCCAGGAACAAGCAAGGTCTTCAAGTGGAAATCAGTCATCATAGGAAGTGATGGAGCAATCTCTCTCAAAGTTCAAGGCCACAAACCATACACCACATTTTAGACTAACAAGATTTTTCTTTGATTGAAACAGGGGTAGAAGTTTCGTTTTATTCGGAGAAACCCTCCGCAAGGAAAGGCCAAACAGGTATGACCAGAAATTCTCAGGACCCTCATGGAAAATGGGACTTAGTTTAAATTTCAAAAACAATCATGAGTAGCATAATTTAGCATAAATGTACACCAAAGGAAGATAAGTTGGTTTCAAAGTTTGCATGCTTAAGATAGGATTCAATTAGGAGTTTTCAGGACCTTCCTGGATAATGGGACGTAGTCTGTTTAGATAACAAGATATAGTAGAAGTCGTACCTTTAGTAGATATAACTTAGGTTAAAATTGTCGTTTAACTAGAAGTTGTTAGGACCCTCCTGGATAATGGGGAGTAGTTTAAGACCTTTTTGATAACAAATGTAGTGGGAGTAATACCTCTAGAAGATATAACTTAGGTTCGTAATTGTTCGGAGTTGTCAGGACCTCCCTGGATAATAGGACTTAGCTTTCAAATTCTTACAATAGTTGGTAGAATAATTCAGTTTAACACTCACATCTGTGCCCAGCCACCAAACTGGGGCAAAAAATTTTTTCTTTATTTTGTCTATTTTTGTTGAAATCAGGCGCCCACCAGGAGAACAAGGGAATACATTTAGAGTTCAGCAATCAGGCACCCACCTGGAGAACAAGGGAATACATTTGAAATTTTGGCAATCAGGCGCCCACCTGGAGAATAAGGGAATACATTTCAAGTTTTGGTAACCAGGCACCCACCTGGATAACAAGGGAATATATTACAAGTTTTAACAATCAGGCGCCCACCTGGAGAATAAGGGAATACATTTCAAGTTTCAGCAATCAGGCGCCTACCTGGATAACAAGGGAATACATTTCATGTTTTGGTAATCAGGCGCCCACCTGGATAACAAGGGAACACATTTCAAGTTTTGGAAATCAGGCACCCACCTGGATAACAAGGGAATACAGTTCAAGTTTTTGGCAATCAGGTGCCCACCTAAATAAAAAGGGAATACATTTCAAATTTTAGCAATCAGGAGCCCACCTGGATAACAAGGGAATACATTTCAAGTTTTGGCAATCAGNGTTCGGTAATCAGGCGCCCACCTGGAGAACAAGGGAATACATTTCAAGTTCAGCAATCAGGCGCCCACCTGGAGAATAAGGGAGTATAATTCAAGTTTTATATTTCAAGTTCTTATTGATATTTGATAACATGATTTAGTTTTACACTCACATTTGTACCCAGCCACCAAACTGGGGTAGAAAATTTTCTTTGTTTGTCTATTTTTGTTGCAGTCGGGAGCCCACCTGGAGAACAAGGGAATACTTATCAAGTTTCAGCAGTCAGGCGCCCACCTGGAGAACAAGGGAAGTACAATTCAATTTTAGCTTTTAATTTTTAATATTTGATAACATGCTGTACTCGGTTACCAAATTGGGGCAGAAAATTTTCTTTGTTTGTCTATTTTGTTGCAGTCAGGAGCCCACCTGGAGAACAAGGGAATACTTTTCAAGTTCAACAATCAGGAGCCCACCTGGAGAAAAAGGGAATACTTTTCATGTTTCAGTAGTCAGGCGCCCACCTGGAGAACAAGGGAAGTGCAATTCAAATTTTAGCTTTTAATTTTTTAATATGATGTACCCAGTTAACAAACTGGGGCAGAAAATTTTCTTTGTTTGTTTTGTTGCAATCAGGCGCCCACCTAGAAAACAAGGGAATACTTTTCAAGTTTCAGCAGTCAGGCGCCCACCTGGAGAAAAAGAGAAGTACAATTCAATTTTATCTTTTAATTTTTAATATTTGATAACATGCTGTACCCAACCATCAAACTGGGGCAGAAAATGTTCTTTGTTTGTTTATTTTATTGCAGTCAGGAGCCCACCTGGAGAACAAGGGAATACTTTTTAAGCATTGCAGTCAGGAGCCCACCTGGAGAACAAGGGAAGTACAATTCAAACTTTAGCTTTTAATTTTGATATTGGATAACAAACTGGGGCAGAAAATTTTCTTTCTTTGATTATTTTGTTGCAGTCAGGAGCCCACCTGGAGAAGAAGGGAATACTTTTCGAGCATTACAGTCAGGAGCCCACCCGGAGAACAAGGGAATACTTTTCAAGCGTCAGCAATCAGGAGCCCGCCTGAAGAATAGAGGCACATATTTTAAATTTCAGCAGTAAAGCATCACATGGAGGAATGACAAAACATCGTCAATCACAATGCAAGGCAACAATGCAAGAATTCCACCGGGAGAATACAAGACAACAAGAAATACAAGACCAAGTTTGAAGATATAAATAGAATCTTGTAACTCGTAGTTGATAGGCTTATTTAGGTTTTTTTTCAATTTTGATTTTGATGTAGTAACGGGACAGCAGACTGGAGCCTCGGACGGAACCTCACTCGACTCTCAACCTCGGTACTCCATTACCTCATTCACTTCTAAACTACACCTAACCTGATTATTTTATAGCCAAGGATATGTAGGCAACCTTTGAAGCAAGGTTCGGTCAGACCGTTTTTCAAAAATGCTTCTCATGGAGGTTCAAATGGGCAAAAGTCCCTCATATTGGTCACTTTATCTTTGCCCGAAAACTCTTCATGTTTCCGAGCAAAGAGGGGCAGCTGTAAGCACGTGGATTTTGCCTTATATGGAATACTCCTATAAAATCCAAAGAAAATAGTTTTTTGTTAATTATTTGATATTTTAGGAATTTTGTAGGATTTTTTGCATTTCTTGCATGTTTATGTTTCATTTAAATCATGAAAAATACCAAAAATATCATGCATGTCATTTAGGCCTTACTTTTACATTTTTAAGATTAATCGATAGTTACTTGTTTTATAAAAATTAAAAATCACAAAAAAAGCTTTATTTTTACACCCTTCCTTTTTATTGATTTTTCTCTTTTAATCTACGATTAAGTAGCTTTTATAATTTTTATAGTTAGTATAATTATATATATATTTTTTTCTAGGATTTTTAGTTCTAGGATTTTTTTAATAAAAAAAGATAAATGAGAAATTGGGAATAAAAAAGAAGAATTGGAAGAACCTTCCCTCACATGAGACCTTCCCCTAAAAAATATTCGCCCCAAAAGACTTTTTCCCATATGAGACCTTCCCCCAAAATATTTTCCGCCCAAAAAGACCTTCCCCAAAATATTTTCAAAAAAAAAAAACTTCCCCACATAACACCCTACACAACCTATACACTCTATTAAATACACACCCAAAACACACACAAAAGGGAGGGACACAGATCCGCCGCATAACCATTATCTTCTTCAAGCCGGTGGAGCCCTTTCTTCTTTTAAAGACTTGGAGCTACTGCTTCTTCTTCATAAGAACGGACGCAGCCCAGCCTCTCATGTGAAAAATGAAGGTCAAAACATAAGGGAATTCTGACATGGTTTGAGAGGAAAATCTAGTGTCCTTCGAATTTGAATTTGACTTCAAGTTCGATGTTCGGATTTTCAGTTTAGTCTCGATTCCGGAACACCAAAACAGCAAAAATAAAAAATACAACCAAAATATTTCTGGTTCTCCTTCTTTCTAATCCTAACTTTGGGATTTTAATTATGGAGTTTGCCTGAGATCAGAGTGGTGTTCGTTCGAGTTCGCTGCGATTCGCGGTCCTCTTTGATTCAAGTTGTTGATTTTAGTTGGATTCCGGAGTTAAACGTCGTAGCGGAGTTTCCAATATTTAGTTGTTAAGAGAAGTTCTGGCCAAACAGTTGCTTTGGTCGTGGATTCAAAGATCGGGCTGTTCAATGGAGTTTCTTTCATGTTGAAAATAAAGAAATTGCTATTAAAGGGTCATATTTTAACTTTACTCATATTTCGATTTTCAGTTCTTGCGTCGTGGGTGTATGAGTTGTAGTGTTCGATTCCCTTCATTCCAGTTTTATGACTCACGTGAAACTAGTATTTTGGCCCTTTCATTTGTGATGTTTGTTTGTTTAATTGCTGAAGCACATCTGAAGTTTTAAGCAGTTGTTTGTTTCCATTATTTGTCATATTATCTTGTTTCCTTTTAGATGTGGTTTATATGATAAGACATAGTTGCTGACTAGGGAGATAGATGCACTAAACCAAACATTTCTTAGTGGACATTCAGCTTGGATGAATTCTTTTAAAAATAATGCCAACAAATCAGAGCAAAGCTTAACGAGTTCTACTTTATGTTATATGTTGAAAATATAGAATTATAAAAATCTGAATAATTCGATGAGGTTAGTTGATTGTTTGACTCTTCTTCACCTTGTATCTTTGTATGTGAAAAGTTTATTTTCAGCCATGAAGTGTACACCACTTTCCTATGTGGCGTTCACTTGAACAAAATTGCTGAATTTAAGTTGAGATTGAACTTTGCTTTCCATGTGCAATTTATTGAGTAATTCCACAATTTAATTGTGTTGGAGTTTCATATTCGAATATAATAAAATCATAGTTGCTTTAGGATTGCCTTTTAATTAATAAAATAGAGATGAGCCTCGCCAAACAAAGTGCATAATTATGGGGCCCTCTTTAAATGGCTATATTAAATACTTAAAATTCGGGACGGGCCGTTTAGCGAATTTCGTGGCCTTCCCCAAGGATAATAACACGCTAGCCACTTTAGGCGCACTTTTAATAACATTAGCTTCCTAAAATTTGGGTGCACATTTATGTTACCCAAATCCAAATCTCAATGAAGTCGAAATGTGTCAAAAATTGCATGTGCATTTATGTGACGCGGTTCGAGATATATTTTTACGACGTTGCAATTCTCTTACAATAATAATAATAAAAGCGGTTCAAAGTTAAAGAGAACATATGTTAAAACATGTTGTAAAATCAGATAATTAAGCCGAATATGACAGTTGAGCGACTGTGCTAGAACCACGGAACCCGGGAATGGCTAACACCTTCTCCCGGGTTAACAAACTTCCTTACTTGGATTTCTGGTTCGCGGACTGTTAAACAGAGTCATTCTTTTCCTCGATTCGGGATTCTAAACCGGTGACTTGGGATACCATAAATCTCCCAAGTGGCGACTCTGAATCTCTTAATAAAATCCCGTTTCGATTGTCACATCAAGTTGGAAATAACTCCCAATATTATACCCTTCTTGCGGGTGTAGTAAAAAAGGAGGTGTGACACTAGCCAACGATTATATAAATACATTAATATATGCTAAATTATACTTTACAACCCAATTTATAACAATTCCTAACCCCGAACGAAAAGTTGACAAAAATGCCCTCAGGCCCACGTGCCCGGAATCCAAAATTTCTCGAAGATAAATGTTACCCATGACCTTTGGAACTCAAATATACAATTTTCTCTTAATTTCATACTCAAAATCGTGGCTAAATTCCAAGAATATGATTTTCTAGGTTTTCCACCAAAACCCCCAAATTTTTATACTAATTTCCATGCCTAAATCCATGTATAAACCTTGTATTTAACTCAAAGCTAGCATAAATTACTTACCTCATGACAAGTGACGGAAATGGCGTCCCCAAGCTGCTCCCCATCGACTCCAAAGGAAGAAAACTGGGGTTGAAATGAGCTCAACCCCGAACTTAAAACTTTACACTGCCCCAGCTACTTCCGCTTCTGCGGAAATATAACCACTTATGCGGTTCCGCTTTAGCAGAAACACAAGTCGCTTTAGCGGCTGCCACTGAACCCCCCATTTACGCTTCTGCAATCCATTCCCCGCAGATGTGGTCCCGCTTCTGCGGAACTTTGACCACTTTTGCAGTTCTCTCCAACATGCCCTCTTCCGCTTCTGCGATGCCCCTTCCGCAGAAGCGGTTCCGCTTCTGTGGAATTTAGACCGCATCTGCGGCCCTCAAGCTTTGGATAAAAAACCGCATCTGGGGCTCCCCGTTCACTTCTGCGGTGCCGCTTCTACGGTCAACCAACCACAGAAGCGAAAATACCAGCAACCAGATGCCTTCAGCTCTCTTCCAAATTCCAATTTCAATCCGTTAACCACCCGGAATCCACCCGAGGCCCCCGGGACTCCAACCAATCATATCAACCAGTCCCAAAACACATTACGGACTTGCTCGAGGCCTTGAATCATAACAAACACCGCTAAAACCATGAATTTACACCTCGATTCAAGCTTTATGAACTTTGAACTTTTCAACTTCTATTTCCGATGTTTAAACCTATTTACTCATGTCCGATTATTTTGCACACAAGTCATATTTGACATTATGGACCGACTCCAACTTCCGAAATTGGATTCTGACCCCGATATCAAAAAGTCAACCTCCGGTCAAACTTCTCAAAAACCTTCAAATTGCTATCTTTAGCCAAATGGCTTCAAAATAACCCACGGACCTCCGAATTCACTTCCGATCGCGCTACCAACTCCAGAATCACCATACGGAGCTATTCCCAGACTCGAATACCAAACGGACATCGATAACATTGAAATGCACTTCAAGCCAAACTTAAGAAATTCCTTCTAAAATGATAACTTCCACAATAGGCGCAAAAATGCTCCCGGGTTATCCGAAACCCAATCCGGGCATACGCCCAAGTCCGAAATCATCATACGAACCTGCTGGAACCTTCAGATCCTAATTCCGAGGTAGTTTACTCAAAATTCCAATCCTAATTCATTCTTTCAACTTTAAGCTTCTAAAATGAGAGTTTTCGTTTAAATTTAACTCCGATCTTCCTGAATTTAAATTCCAACAAATCACAATACCTGAAATGAAGCTGCTCATGGCCTCAGACTACTGAACGACGCGCTAGGGCTTGGGTCATTACATTCTCTCCCAGTTAAACATACGTTCGTCCTCGAACGTGCTAAGAACTATACTGAAGTAGTCTGAAATCACTGTTTAGCACCTCATGCACCTTCCCGTGCTACAACAACTTAGTTGAGCACATTGGCTCGATAAATTCTGAAGATATTCCCTTTTATTGAAGCAAAAAAAAGCCTTAGAGCCCAATTCCAACATCTGGAATTCTATGCCAGGCCTGTTTCCAACATACGATCAACGTATCAATCACTATACGCTGTACTCAAACATGACTACATAACTCTGCTGAATTCACACTTTGCATCACCTTACTCATAGGACCACAATAACATTTTTGTTTGAATTAACTGAAATTCCACGAATTCGATACTCCCATTGCACCTCATGACCTACATAGGTCTTACTCTAACTGTTACAATACCGCCACGACGGATGAGATGCCGAAATTCATAATCAACTGCGGAGTCAACCAATCATCGAGTCTATACTTCTGACAAGAAACATTACCACATTCTGAACCAAATAATGATCTTCGCTCCTTAATATACTTCATATAATCAGATTCCGTTGATCCTAAATCCCACAATCTCATCTTACCCAGTGCGAACTGCTCGGCAATAAGCCACTCCGAATGCGATCACAAGTCTCATATGACGCCACAATGTGCCAATAGGCCACCAATCCGAACACGACATAAACAGGAAATCGAACTTTGGAAGGAATTACCTAACTCCTGCACTACTACGGACTTTCCTTAGAAAATAGGAAGCAGGACATACAAAATTAGCATATAGAAAACTACACTCATCATCACACTGTTGCGGCGTACAACCCGATCCACACAGCATAACCATGGAAGTGTGCCATCCGATCCTTACAATATAACTATGGCGGCGTGCCACCCGATTCTCACAATATAACCATGGAGGCGTGTCACCCGATCCACATGAGAACTCACATAAGGAGATACACATCGAGCTAATTTGCTCATTGAGATAAAATACCGAATCTAGGTCACAAGCACGCTAAGTGCATAATTCCATCCATGAGGGGACATATAGCGTGATAAGCTACAAAACTCGAGCACAACTGAGGTGCGATATACAGTCTGAATCTCAAGAGCCATCTTGCTCCTAATACGTCATTGACATGCGGAAACTCAACACATAAAATTTACCAAGCCGTCTTACAACTCATACAGCGCATGACATTATTACCTGGAATAGCTGATGACAAAATAACACCCTGACCGTTCCTCCATAAGGAACGCTCGCTGAACGAACACAACTGGCTTGATATAAAGCCCAAATTCACATTTAAATCCATCCACCAACCTGAAGTCGATCCTGATCATATCAAATTAAGCCGATGACCTTTCAAAGGTCCATACTAATTCCCCACCTCTCGTAATACACAAGGACAACCATCATAACCGGAGTACAATCCACAACTTAGAATCCGAGTGCCCTCCAGGCGTCCATTCTCAATTTAACGATATCATCACAATTCTTCATACTTGGTTTATATCTTTAATCAATCAAGTGGCGTCATGCCACATTTATGCGATCTTCCTGTGGAACACACTCCCACAATCAACCATAACAAATAACTGGGTCTTACCTCCAACCCACCGACCGCACTAATGCTGATAAGCGATCAAGAATCATTAACCATGATACAAGCTCTTGTTACAAAACACCAATCCAGGTGACGCTGAAGAAAACCCCAACTTACTTTAATCATTCAACCCTTTCCTTGCTCATCCGAGCCCGTGACATCCTTGTCAACACTGAACTGCAACCTTGATCCTCACTTCATATTTCCATGCTACTCACTGCACCCCATGTGCCAACATACGATAGAACACGATTTTTCATCATAACTCCGAAATTATTAATATTTTAACACTTAATCATATACGAACTTTTCACTTAAGTCACTTCGAGAGGATCATAGCAACACACAGGTAAACTCTCATAACCGTAGAATATGAAAATCTACAAGTAGTGGTCCAAGCCACCATAGCCCTTCCGGAATCTGCTTCCGCATAACAAGCCACAACAGTAGAATGGTTTAGAATGTTATCAATTACGGCGGCCGACAAACCTCATACGTACCGCCATAAATCAAACACATAACTCGATCACGCTGAATGAACGAATCACAGACCCCAACATGCCAAATTCAACTATGGCTAATCAATCCCTTTCCCTCCAATTTATCCTTGATTGCTTTGGAAATAATACTAATTCTCTTCAATGCATAACATACTCCCTCTACACTTACCCCGAATGACCTTGAATTGCGAGACCATGCTATCTCAAATCTCACGAATTATTTCACATTTCTCAAATGCTACACCACAAGGTAATACATCATAGAACATTCTGGTCACCTTCTCATAAGCTGCTACAAAGCTTGATTCTTATTGTACTTATAGGATTGAAATCATTAGGTACCACACTTTATCTTTTGAGTTCCACTAGGACCGTTGCTGAGAGCCACCCGCTCTGACTTGATCCCGAATATATTCAGCTCCCTGAATTTTCTAGCACATTAATACCCTCTCAATGAAGCACCTAGCAGAGTCACTCCCCTTTTAACCAGTTTCTATACAAGGCATAAATCTTGAATCTTTTTCAAAGTTCGAACATGAGCCATAAGGCTAACCATAACACATATTTAATAATTCCTCTACTCAAATTACAACTTATGGTCTTTTCTCGTAGCTGAATTAATCCATCAATATGCTAATAACCAGAAATCACTCAAGTGGTTAATCATACAGCCCAATCATAAGCGGTGGGACTCTTCCACTTAGCTTGAAGCCATCATTTCACCATTCTTGAGTTCGCCCGACCTTTTTACCTTATTGACATAACCTCGCGCCATAAGTTATCAAAATTTCTCGGAATCTTCCTGTACATCCCCATCTTCCATATTTTGAGACATCATCCACATTCGCACAACTGATCTCTTTGTTGAACAACCAATATAATTCCTTGCAGAAGCTTCGCCAACCACGCGACCGCTAATCTTCTCACGGGTTACATTCACTATGACACCAATAGCCCATCCTGAGTCCGAGCTCACCTTCCAGTTGCACAAGTCCATTCGCCTCTCGCGGACATCAATTAAATGCGCGACAACATCCTTCCAAATTCAGTGTTATGCTGCACTGTCCTCCATTTCAAGCAGCTCCTTTCCGCCATTCAATCTTCTGCCGCATAATAGCCCATACTTCACATAATACCTGCAGGCTTCAATCACCAATCATTAAAATCCCTAATTCGATCCAACTCTCCTTAAGGCGCGTAGTCTTCCTACTACCAAGACCATATGCAACCCTCGCCACTCTCCCACTTTGGCGGAACTCATCTCTTTAATTAACCACTCAACCTTGATCCTCACACTTGGCCTTCTAGAAGTTTTAATCACCATCTGACACTTCCCACATCCCCTTTTCATACTTTACTGCTCAATTGTTGCCTTAAATGAAATCTATCTTCGTGGCACTTGAACCCACCATTGCTACTAACTTTAAACCTTTCCAAAGGTCATATTTATCGAGCCGACAATATTAGAAATTCTGATTCAATCTTAAACCAGCGCATCATGCGATATCTGACAGTTGTAACTCCAATATTATTTCACAATATCCTGCCATAAAGGCAAATTGTAGTAGATTATAACACCAACAACTTAGTACGTTCAATCAGGACCACGACACCCTCTCATAAAAGAAAGCTCAACCACGTTTGCAAATACCAAGCCTTATTACTTTCACCAGCCCACACCTGACCATCCTTAGTTCGATTGACCTTACCCTGCCGGGAATAAAATACTGAATCCCTTGATTACACACTGAGTAAACCTCCCTTTACTGCCCCGAAACATGGGCAACACCCTACTATTACAACAATACTGCGGAGTAATCACTCATAAGCATCATGGAAACCTGTGCCTAGCCTCAAGGCTCTTAGAAGTTCTATTACTAAGCTGAAACACTAGAATATCCCTCCAAAATATGACTATAATAGTCCAATCAACTATACCGGGAAAATCATCCCATCCCGCACCACATTTGTAGTGCCATTACAATCCTTCGATTTTCGATTTATAACAAGCGCTCGCGTAAGATTGAATAGGAAGAAATCAAAGGCATAAGCCTCAAAGGAATCGAATCACACAAAAAGGAAATCAAGAAGGGAAGTGCTCCTAATAGCCCTGTAGCCTCCCGAGGATAAGTACAGACGTCTTTGTACCAATCCGCAAGACTCTACTAGACTTGCTCATGACTCCTGAGACCGACGAGAACCTAGTGCTCTGATACCATGTTGTCACGACCCAAAATCCACTAAGGGGTCGTGGTGGCGCCAGACACCACTGTCAGGCCTGCCAACTAGATTATCGATTAATTCCTCTTTTAATACTTTTGAAAATTTAAGGTTTTTCCTTCCATTTTCATAAATAAAAGTTCACTACTTGAATTTAAATTTAAATAATAACAATTAGTACAAATCCATTGAAATCCATCCCAGAAACCCGGTGTCACAAGTACATGAGCAACTATCGATAAGGAAAGTAAAATACAACATCTGTCCGAAATACAGTGGACAGGGAATAAATAATAAAATACTGAAAGGAACTACACTGGCTGCGGGTCGTCTCAAACAATGCAGCTCACCTAGTCCCCGAGTCGTCCGTGCTGCTACGCCCAATAGGCTGCTAGAGGTATATATGTACCTGTGCAACAAAAATGCACAGAAGTGTAGTATGAGTACGTAATCAACGTGTACTCAGTGAGTATCTCGCCTAATCCCGAAGGGGTAGAGATGAGATGGCAAACTCCGACACTCACTAAAGGTCAATTAGCAATATTATATAAGTGCGAGGAAAATCATGGATTTGTATAGAAGTTCTGATTGTGAAGCCAGAAAAACAGGTAAACACCTTCAACAATAAATCCAAGGCTTCTAATGTTTGTTCTTTATTATCTTATCAGTTTATATCAAGCCACGTAAGGCCAATTTCCATATTTACAATTTTCAAGAAATAGATAAACACGCGCAAATCATGCCGAGGTCGACGTCCCGCTCCAACAGAAATGTAAATTGTGCACTGCCAAGGGTCGAGCGGCACGAACCATAGATGCATCTATTCTCACCGAGGCATTCGGCCGTTCCATAAATAACACATATCCTGCTCGCAGGCACACATAAAATGCATGCTCAATCAGTCAAATAAGAACTTATCGGGGAATATTTATTCAAATAAAACCAATTCTCCTTTAACAATTTAAGAAATGAAGTTTAATCCTTTTAGAAACTTACTTACTAATTCGATGTGAGTTAAGCAATTCAAGCTACCAATGGGTTCACAATTAATCCACGTGCAACATGCTTTTGGGTCCTAACTACCCGGACAATAGCATAATAGTAGCTATGCACCGACTCTCGTCACCTCGTGCGTATGTAGCCCCCACAAATAGGAGCACATAATCAATTACTTCACCTAAGGGGTAAATTCCCCCTCACAAGATTAGAAAGGAGACTCACCTCGCTCCAAAGATCCAAAACCGATATTCTACATTCTTCCGAAGACTTGCACCAATGCACAAAGCTTCAAAACTTTTCAACGATCATATAAATCTATTAATATATGCTAAATTATACTTTACAACCCAATTTATAATAATTCCTAACCCCGAACGAAAAGTTGGCAAAAATGCCCTCGGGCCCACGTACCCGGAATCCGAAATTTCTTAAAGATAAAGGCTACCCATGACCTTAGGAACTCAAATATACAATTTTCTCTTAATTTAATACTCAAAATCGTGGCTAAATTCCAAGAATATGATTTTCTAGGTTTTCCACCAAAACCCCAATTTTTATACTAATTTCCATGCCTAAATCCATGTATAAATCTTGTATTTAACTCAAAGCTAGCATAAATTACTTACGTCAAGACAAGTGACAAAAATGGCATCCCTAAGCTGCTCCCTATCGACTCCAATGGAAGAAAACTGGGGTTGAAATGAGCTCAATCCCGAACTTAAAACATTACACTGCCCCAACTGCTTCCGCTGCTGCAAAAATATAACCGCTTATGCGGTTCCACTTTAGCGGAAAAACAAGCTGCTTCTTTGGCTGCCACTGAACCCCCCATTTATGCTCTGCGATCTGCTCCCCGCAGATGCGGTCCCGCTTCTGCAGAACTTTGACCGCATCTGCGGTCCTCTCCAACATGCCTTCTTCCGCTTCTGCGATGCCCCTTTCGCAGATGCGGTTCCACTTATGCGGAATTTAGACCGCATCTGTGGCCCTCAAGCTTTGGACCAAAAACCGCATCTGGGGCTCCCCGTTCACTTCTGCGGTACCGCTTCTGCAGTCAACCAACCACAGAAGCGAAAATACCAGCAACCAGATGCCTTTAGTGCTCTTCTAAATTCCAATTTCGATCCGTTAACCACCCAGAATTCACCCGAGGCCCCCGGGACCCCAACCAATCATACCAACCAGTCCCAAAACACATTACGGACTTACTTGAGGCCTCGAATCATAACAAACAATGCTAAAACCATGAATTACACCTCGATTCAAGCTTTATGAACTTTGAACTTTCCAACTTCTATTTCCGATGTTTAAACCTATCAACTCACGTTCGATTGACCTCAAATTTTGCACACTAGTCATATTTTACATTATGGACCTACTCCTACTTTCAGAATTGGATTCTGACCCCGATATCAAAAAGTCAACCTCCGGTCAAACTTCTCAAAAACCTTCAAATTGCTATCTTTAGCCAAATGGCTTCAAAATGACATACGGACCTCCGAATTCACTGCCGATCGCGCTCCCAGCTCCAGAATCACCATAGAGAGATATTCCCTGACTCGGAATCCCAAACGGACATCGATAACACTGAAACACACTTCAAGCCAAACTTAAGAAATTCATTCTAAAATGCTAACTTCCACAATAGGCGCCAAAATGCTCCCGGGTTATCCAAAACCCAATCCGGGCATACGCCCAAGTCCGAAATCATCATACAAACCTGCTGGAACCTTCAGATCCTGATTCGGAGGTTGTTTACTCAAAATTCCAATCCTAGTTCATTCGTTCAACTTTAAGCTTCTTAAATAAGAGTTTTCATTTAAATTTAACTCCGATCTTCCTGAATTTAAATTCCGACCATGCGAACAAGTCACAATACCTGAAATGAAGCTACTTATGGCCTCAAACTGCTGAACGACGCGCTAGGGCTCAAAACGACCGGTCGGGTCGTTACACCTTATAGACATGGTATCTATATGTGATAATGCAGAATTACTTATAGACATGGTATCTATATGTAAGATGCAAAATTCCTTATAGACATGGTATCTATATGTGAGATGCAGAATTCCTTATAAACTTGGTATCTATGTGGATGCATAATTCCTTATGGACATGGTATCTATATGTGAGATGCAGAATTCCTTATAGACATGGTATCTATGTGGATGCATAATTCCTTATAGACATATTATCTATATGGATGCAGAATTGTAGAAAATTCTATGAGCGGGATATCTATGTGGATGCAGACGTGCAAAGCTGTAAGCAGGATACATGAATACAGAAATGTAGTAATTCCCTAAGAGCATGATATCTACCCCTTTGCATGCATGGTTACCTTTCCCTTTTCACTAATCACCCCAGAAGTTTTGTATAAAATTATTACAATCCAAAAATAAAATAAAGAAACTATATCAGAAAAATTAAAATTACAACCAGGAAGAGCCTGATTCAGACTTCCTGTCTGACGCATGAAGTAAACCAACTCCAAAGATCAAGATCCAAAGCCTTCCTCTCATTTGGGATGTGTCAGAGTTCCCTAAGAGCCTCAAATGGACTCCAGGCAGTGCTCACAGCCAAATACATTGCAAGATTGAGTCATAGTGCAGTGTGGAAGGGTTAGCCCTCAAGTGTCCAAGTTCAGAGGGAGTTCAAGGTCCCAAGGCAAGGCTCACAGGAGGGGGCAGAACTTAGAAGCTAAGAGTGAGTGTAAGTGCAGAGAGGGAATTCTAAAAAGGGGAAAAGGGAAGTGGCAAAGACAGGCTAGTGGGCATACCTTGCAAAAGGAAATGCTGGCACACCCCACCAGCCTGTTAGAACATATTGTTTTGGGAGTTAGGATCCCCAAATCGATCAAGTCCAAACATGAACAATAACTTGCATATTTCCATGTTCTGAACTACAACTCAAAGCACATAGAGGGAAACATGGGTGCAGGGATTCACAGCAGATGAAAGGAAATTAACATGCTAGTTGACATAACTCCATAAAGACAGTGAAGTAGACATGGATGTAAAGGCTATAAGTAAACACATTGGGATGATGCTGAGACCAAAACTAGAACATACCAGTCTCAAGGAAACAAGCAAAAGAAAGCAGTAGTATTGTAAAGCCAAAGTGCAGACAAGAAGCAAGAATACTCCAAGTATGAGTTTTGTAAGATTGTAAGTGTGAAGTCTGAAGTGTTTGTGTCATGTCTATAAAAGTGTAAAAGGGTCGTGCCGTTTTATAGTGTAGAAAGCAAGCAGAAATAGGTAAGAAAATAGTTTGAAAATCAATTACAAGGTTTTCCTTTAATTATGGGATTTTGATTTCAAATGGGCAAAACTAATTAAGGAAAGAGATTAATCAAACATTTTTCAAAGCAGTATAAGAGGGGTAAATACGTAGAGGTTTATTTAAGGACAAGGTCTTGACAATACACGGTTGTACAATTTAAGGAAAGGAAATCAATTGACAACCAAGAAATCATAAGTCGAATTTTTTTTATGAATGAACCAAGTCAGAAAGATGGAAAGATTTTAACTTAAGAAAAATCTGTAACAATCAATTAGACCTATTAAAAGGAATTCTGAATCAATCACAAGTTGGAAAACCCTTTTTAAAGAAAGATTTATCACATATAAAGGCATACAGACACGTTAAAACTTGACGAAATTTGTCATGCCATTGTAAAGCTAGTGAAAACTCCAGAGAAGTCAGAATTACATGAAAACAAGGGAGTCCAAACTCGGTTCATGGGCTCAGACATTAGTCTGAAAGAGTCAAGGGTTCTCAAACAGAACCCTAGTTCAATTACATGGCCAAACTCGGCGGAACCCCCAAATTCTAGGGTTTCCACCTTGAGTTAAATATAGAGATGAGGAGGCAACAGGCTCAGAGATTTCTTTTCAGAATCTCATGAGAAGACAAGCAAATACAATAGAAAATTCAAAGAAAACAGAGTGAAGGAACTAACTCAAAGCACAATAAGAGAAAAACATGATAGTAGAAGAAACATGTTTAAGAAAAAACCTTTTAGAAAGGACTTAAACAGGGTTCAGTAGAAGAGAAAACAATAAACACAGTAGAAGATATAGTAGAAGAACTTAACCAAGGTTCAGAAGAGAGAAATACTAAAGCACCTAAGAATCCAGTAGAAGAAACATGTTTAAGGAGGTCTTTCTTTAGAAGAACTCAAACAAATCTCACCAGGAGGCAAAAAAGAGACTTAAGAACTTAGTAAAAATACATTAGAAGAACACAAGAATACCAAAAAAGTATAACAAAAGAACATATAGGAAAATATGTGAGAGCATGGTATAGAAACACAGTAAGAAAACGAAATATAAAAAGCACAGAAGAACATGTATGGTAGAAAGGAAACATATGAGCATAGCAGAGACAAATACACACAAAGAAAAGGAAAAGAAAAATTGGAGAAACATTTTAAGCATTTCAGAAAACCCTAAATCGAAAAAGAAGTGATTTTAAAAGTAATTTTTGAAAGAAAGTTAGGGAAACCGTTTGAAAACTCAAATAGAGCATGGATACACAACAGATCTAAGAAAAATCGAAGAAAACATTGAATAATTAGGGTTTCATAAGAACCCTAAAATGAGAAAGGCTTTGAAAAGGTCTGATCTGAGTCGGAGAAGATCAGAATCAGGATTAGAAGACCAGGATACGCCGGAGCAAGACCAAAGATGGAAATAAAACCTTGGATCGGTGGAGATCTGAGAGAACACCTTCGAGGTCATACCTGAACCTTTGAGTACCAAGTCCATAACAGTAATAGGGAGTGAGTGTAGGACCTACATGGCCTGAGAAGCCATGGTTTTCAGTAGGTTTCGAGGTGGGAGCGATTAGAGGCGGTTAGGGTTAAGGAAGGTTCGAAAGCATCTGAGAGAGGAGAGGGGTTTCAATGCGGCGGGTTAAGGGGAAATGATTTTAGGGTTGGGTGTTTTTAAATTAAAAAAGGAAAGGAATGATTGTTGCCGTTAATCAAAATGATTAACAGCCTGGATCAAAAGGGGAGGTCGGGCGGGTTAGATTAGTTGGGTCAGGGCGGGTAATCTAGAAATCGGGTCGATTCGTTTGGGGTTTGAAATTGGGGGAATTAATTTGGGCTACAATTGAAACAAAATGGGGCCAGATTTTATATAGCCATTTTTCCCCTTTTTATTTTATAGAAATAGTAAAATGATTTCTGAAAATAAATTAAAAGTGCTAAATTAATTAATAATATATAAATATTACATTAAAAATACTGGAATCAATTTTATAATTATAAAATGCTATTAAATCTCAAAATAAGCTAAAATTATAATTGTATGCAATTTAGCTTTAAAATTACTAAATAAATTTGCAAAAATGCGTAAAAATTTACCTTAGCTATATTTTGGTATAAATATGCGAATACAATAACTGAATCGACAAAATGATAATTTTTGGGAATAATTATTAATTTTATACTGTTAAAATAGGGTAATAAATTGGTTTAAAATTCTTTTTAAAAATTTGAAAAAATAATAAAACACTTGGACCCAGCAAATCCCCCTATTTCTTCCAAGAGAGGGGTCATTTCTATGCTTCCAAAGAGGAACACATCTCTTTCTTTGTCCCAGAACATTGTGGTAGCCTCTATCAATATTTTGTTAGGCTGGAGGTCCAACAAAGAAGGCAAATTTCCTAAGAGCCTTTTCACATGATTTTGGTCACTTGATGGAAGATCCCTCCACCAATCTAGCAATGATGATGGTATGTTACTGACCATGCCGAATTGGGGGACTTCGTGTCTCGTTTTCTGCAAAACAAATATAGTTAGGCCTTTTCGCCCTCTAGATACGACTATTTATACAACGATGATTAGCATATTGGCACTTATTTCTCTAAAATTGATGCACAGTCGTGGCTGCGTCCGTTAGGATTATGGAAAACCCGATGGACTTTTGGACAAGGCTTAACTTAGAGGGTTATTGTATGGACAACATATTAACCTGGCTAGGTTTGACCATGATGCATGTGCTATAGAGGTCTAGACTGGTACCCTCAAGTGGACAACCTGAGAGGGAAAGCCATTGGAACAGTCAACTTCATCGCTGATCGACTAGTTTTACAGCAAGTATGGCTTTCCACATTTAATGGGTGATATATATAGGAAGAACGCAAATACTCATCAAGCATTTCTATAGGATTGATTACACATGAGTGGGATATGATATTGAGCATGATTTATGCAACAATAAATATCACACTATCATGTATTTGCACGTTTGAAAATGCAGCATTTAATAATTAAAAAATAGTTAAGAAAGAAAATAAAGAGACAAGTCAGTTTATGCAGTAAAGGAAATCATAAATGCTTAAAAAATGGCAATTAATTCAGATAAAGGGGAAAGGAAAAGGGTGCACATGTATGAACAGGATAAAGCATGTTCAAGACTAATTCATAAAAACAAGTCTGTTATGGTAAGAGCCTAAAAATATCCCCAGCAGAGTCGGCATGCTGTTACGCCCCCTTTTTCCCTGCAGAGTTTGGGTTTCGACATTCTTAGGAACAACTCATTTTCCTTTTGGGAATTGGGTATGGATTTGAAGGGTCGCCACCTAACAGATTTGAGGTGTGTTAGAGCACCTAAAGCAAATAACTCATAAACCGATTTACATTACCAGAGATTGGGTAAGGGCTCAAAATAACCTTGAGGGGAAGGTGTTAGGTACCCCTCGAGGTCCACAATGGTGGGTCCCGGCCAAACTCGAATTAGGTGAATTAGTCTTAAAAGAAAACAAAGCAATTTAGACAAATAGATATTATGTTTAAAACAAGGGGTAAAAGGGGTCCTATGTTTTTTAGCCTATAGGATCACTTCTGTGCAATACTTGGTAATCGTCCTAAGTTGGGGTGCTACACATAGCATTAACGCACAGGTTATCATATCCTTTACTACCCGATTACCCTCCTCTTAATGGTTATAGAAGCGATTCTAATTAAACGTACTCTATACGTACATTTACCGTCCCTTACTTAAGGTCCTGGAGGTGCTTAGGACTTCTAGTTAAGGTGGATATGGATTCTCCTATAGTGTTTAAAAGGAAAAAATCTAAGCGACAAGCAAAATAAATAGGATTATCAGATAAAGGAAAACTTAAAGGCTCACATTTCATGAACATGATCGTTGAGGTTGAGTTACCAACAACCTAGAGATAGGATCTCTAGTGCGGATGTGAACACGCATAAATAAAAATTCAGAGCGAATAACATGATGAACTATAACCATGTCTTTTTGTCACGACCCGGATTTATCCCACCATCGTGCGTCGTGGTAGCGCCTACTAATGTAGCTAGGCCAGCCAAACATTACACATTCTCTAACCAACCTCAATAATATAATATTCTAACAACAATTAAATAAGTGCGGAAGACTTTAGGTTTAACAA